>OX291662.1:3000000-3295378 GCA_946409495.1 Blastobotrys aristatus | reverse complement strand
TCGTCCCCACTCGTCCCCACTCGTCCCCACTCGTCCCCACTCGTCCCCACTCGTCCCCACTCGTCCCCACTCGTCCCCACTCGTCCCCACTCGTCCCCACTCGTCCCCACTCGTCCCCACTCGTCCCCACTCGTCCCCACTCGTCCCCACTCGTCCCCACTCGTCCCTCAATGCTCAAAATCTACTAATGCTTTGAACTGCCCTCCAGTCTCCATATCAAACACCTGCGCTAAGAGCAGACGGACACAAAAAATACTGTGGCACCTTTGGAGGTGTGTGAAGTCAGTACCTCTACATCTAGACGGGCCGCGGTTACCCCTGCTCTCAGGGATCATGAGTCAGGTTTGCTCCTTGACAAAACTATTCCGGATTTCACTTTCAACGTTCCTTTCAAAAACAACGGATCTGACATTCCGAAAAGTTTGACCATTGTAACCATTGCTACAGGAGAGGTCAAGGAGCTAAACTCGGGCACCACCCTGGCTACTGTGGCAGAGGGGTACCACGTGAATCGCCAAGACAAGACCGATTTTCAAGATGCCGCAGAGATGTTTAACGCAATGAGCGGCGGCCATGTGCCCCAGTGGAGAGACACCCTGGAAAGATGCACGAAAAACCTGTCATGCCACTCCACGCAGATTTTTGCGTCCACATTCCATCGGCTCTACACTCAATGGTTAGCGGAGAGTCCTTGTATGCCAGCTCTGGATAGCGGGGAGTACCTTGTTGGCAACTGCACTACTCTTTTCATGACTGATGGAGCGGGTTGGACTGCCTTTGACACTAGTGACAATGAGTCTAGTTATGATTACGATAAGTGGAGTGGTCGGATGAACTACAAGCCTAGTGCAATTTGGACGTCAACCAATGAGGATCCCATGCTTTTGACAAACCTTCTCTCCACGCTGGTGTGTTCAACCGTGGATGCGGCCATTCTAATGCAAAAGAGAGGTCGACAGTTTGGGAAGGAAGCAGAAGATCTTTTAGAACAGCTGGGAAAATTCAGTTCGAGAAACCAGCTCAGCACAGAGTATTTGGAAGAAATATGTCTTGCCGGTAAGAAAGTTGGTGGTGGTGGTGGCTCTAGTGGTGGACGTGGTGGCAACCGCAGTGGCCCATCTACTGGACAACGTGACGATAACCCTGAAGCTGAATCTGATAGCGATGAAGGCAGAACCTTGGATCTTCCCGAAAACCCGAGTATGGATAAACTGCAAGTTATGAGGACCCTGTCCCTGGGTCTGGTGGACACGCATTAATTGCTGCCATCGCCCAATCGACGGTACGGATAAAGTCGTATGGCGACGAACGGCTGCGGCAAATGTTCGATTTTGACCAGACTAGCACAGACACGGCTTTATCAGCGTTTGATATTGTGGCATGGCTGCAAAGCCTACTTTGTTCAAGGCACAACGTTTTTGTGGTCAAGCATGTATTACCCAACGGTAAAATTGGCAAGGCCGTGCTCAAACTGTTTACCCCCTGGCAATGGAAACAGCACGGACGAGAGGTTCAAGTTTATAACCAGCTTGACAGCGAGCTAAAACCGGGCTCCGGCCGAGAATACTTTCCAGAGCTATATCAACATGGTACTTTACGCATGGATAACTACACTTGCTATGAGAATTACTACCTCTTGCTGGAATATATCGACGGCTGGGCTCCGGAGGATTTTGATGACAAAAGCGAGTGGATCGACAGAGCGTGTGATGCGCTCGCCGCGGCTGGGATTGTTCATTATGACCTCGAAAATGCGGGGTCCAACAGGGATTCGAATGTTTTGATTGACGACGTACGATCCAGAGCTGTGATTTTTGATTTTGAGTTCTCTTCTTTAGATGGGCCGTAGTGGGGACGGGGATTATTTTATTTATATTCTATTTTTTTTGTTTACCTCCTCCAGTAACTTTTCAACTTTGGCGAATTTGTCGTCCACTTTATACTGAGAGTTGAGCGATTCTCTGTAATTGCAAATGGTAAAAGATTGTACCGCTAATAATTGAGGACGCGACCCATTCACCCGCTCAAACTTGGGGTCTTTGAATTTCAGCACTGAATTCCAGAAACGCTGTCCAAAAATCCAACAATTAACACAGCACGCCTGTCACCGTTGTCCCTAGTAATAACCCGAAGTTCCTGCTATTTCCTGTTTGCCGTGTGGCAAAAAGCCCCTCCTTGTGAGCTCCGCGTTCCTTTACGTGTCCTCTATGCGCTTAACCTCGAGTTTTGCGACCCACTTTTACCCGCAGCCTTTGTGTCACTCAATATCATCCTCAGCTCTCTGTGCTACATATGGACTATTTTCCAAAAATTTCAATCGTGAGTGTGCAACCTGGAATCGAACCGCCCGTAATATCAGGGGCAGATAGTACCGATTGCTGCCGACTCTAGCGTATATTATGGTCCAAGCTGAAAAATTAAAATTTCCCGAAATTTATGCCTGCCTAAAACGGGGGGATTTATCAATTCATAACAATGTAAATGAATTCACACAGCGTGTAAAGTGTGTCGCGTGTAAGATTCAAGCAAAAAAAAAAAAAAAAAAAAGTAATCTGGAGCCAAAACCGTAAACGACTCACTTACCCGGCCTGGTGCGCGGCAAGCGCGCGTTACCTCCCAAAATAAATTTATCCCCAGTATAACAGAAGTAGGGTTAGAGGAAGGCTCGCAGGCTGTGAGGTGTACTAGCAGTCCTTCTGTGCACCGATAGCTCAATCGTAGATGTAAAAGCAGCTATAAAAGTAGTATAAAGTTAATGTTATGAATGACTAATTATTCCTATTGTGCTTATTGCTCCGAGGGACGTTCTCAGGCCGAAACCGGAGGATCAGCTGTAAGAGTCTGGGTTGGGACGTCCCGAAATGGCTTGGTCATAGAAATCAGGAAAAATCTTTCAAGCTACATAACATAACGGAATAACTCTAGATACTTATGATCCGGTTAGAATTCCTTGATAGAAATCAAGAGAATTCGACGCATGTGCAATGCTTGCTCTTGCGTCTAACGGAGAAGGGCGATTTAGGAAGAATGTCGGAACCGTTACATCAGCCTAGACCGCTCGGAAGCGGTAGCAATGGTCGGCTGAGCCGTCTGCGGCTCAGCCCAGTCTTCTCTAAAGTTGACGTCTGGCCCTGTTCTGTCTCACCAGCTTGAGCGTCCAAATGCCTTTTAACTATGCTGGATCGTGTTGCCGCGTGTTGCTGAATAATTAATAGTGTTTCATACTTCCCTCGCACGAATTAGAGGTTACAATTTAGTACGTACTGCTCAATAAGAGCTAACAGAAACCATGGCTGGGTTATTCAACGCCCCTGGAGTATAAAGCCTGACCAAATTGTGTGTGTGTGTGGCAAGCAAGAGGAAGGCTCAATTGTTAGCATTATTTGCAGCGATACGAATACTAAATTTGAGGTGATGAGCATGAACTATTCTATTAAGCATCAGCCTGGAAAAGTCTAGAGCACTGAGCAAAGGGATAATACTGATACGGGTCGCTGGGTGTTTTTTTTTGTTTACAACTATCCGATTATCAACATGAATAAATCAGGGTTTCTGGGGCTGCGCGAGCTAAAGAACCCCAGGAAGGGGCTAACACAAAATGTACGTCAAAATGTTTTATTGCCGAATTCGTCATCCTTGGTTCTCAAAAAATTTTCATTTTTTCAATTTTTTTCTCAAAATTTTTTTTCAAATTTTTTTTTTCCAATTTTTTTTTCCAAATTTTTTTTTTTTTCATTTTTTTTTTTTATTTTTTTTTTTTCAAAATTTTTTTTTTTCATTCCTGATAACCAGAACGGTTTTACTTTTCTATCATATTCTATTGCTTAGTGTGATTGCGCCATACGTCTGCACCACGTCTTGTCTAACGATATTGTTCCCACACACATTTTCGGACTGCGACTACTGACACTGGAATCGTGATCCTGTTTAACCTATTGATAACTGGAACCGCAGCGGTTTGAATATAACAGACTTCATGGCATTAGTCCCTTTTTATGTGGTTATTACATACGGACACCCTTTTCCCGCATAATGCCAGCATCAAATTGGGGTCAGCTGGAGTTGCCGGCGCCATCTAGGGCTTTCCACTAGAACTGTAACTGGAGGGAATTACTGCATGTGTAGTTAGGATGGAGGAATTGATTTAGTGTATTTGTCTTCGCGAAGTGATTCGCGCATTACTTGGTTCTTAATAAGGTTAATCGCACTATACGCAGCGTTATCTATTAAATGCTTTCACCGTTATAATTGCTTCAGACCTCAAACCTGGCTGACAGAGGTACAAAGCATATACATATGGTCTTCTAGGCTGCAACTGGCGTCGAATATCCTCAGTCACAAATATTACGGCATAACAAAGTACCTGTAGGTGTACGAGTATTTACTCTTTACTCTGCTGGTGCCACCGATACCAGGGTAGCAACGAGGTAGGTGAGATATGTCGGCAGCAATTATAATAGACTTTAGTGACGGCCGACCAACCTCATTGACTTCATTCACAACCAAACTAACGCCAGGAACCGTCCAATCAAAAGGTTAAGGGTCATATGGATATGCTCTATGCATGAACCGCTCCTGGTTTGGATTGCTGTCGACATTTGACTGCGGGTCCTGGTGCCCATAAAACAACTGTCGGGTAGGCAAAATTCTTGTTATAAGTTATTTCATCCTGCTCACATCATAAATTTAAATTTATAAGCATTTTCAGTTTGGCCGCGAGTTGAGCCGCCGAACATTTGAGTAAGCCGCTACGGATTTGATGTGTGACCCGATTTACAGCCATAGTTTCTTACGGTCAGACTTATACCAGCCTCGCTTCTTTTCAATTAGATGTCCATCAAGATCCTATAGCTGGCTAGGAGACGTTCCCCGATTCAGCCAATAGCTTTGGCCCTGGAGCGCTGTGCGAGGGTGGCCCAAAACCATAATCGGTGGGTTGAGTCAGCCTAAATGGCACCATTGTTGTATCAATTGTGCTCGCCGGGCAGTCAGTTTGGACCTATTACAAACATAAACAACTCCTGATTCTGTTCCTTATTTCCGCCGGCTGACCCTTCCTTCGATAATAACGTCTGTCGTTCAGCTACAATTTATGGCTAGTATAGCTCATTAATGGCCAGCAAGTGTGGAGGTTTTCCCCTCGGCTGTACTGAGCCTCAAATCTCATGGTACTCCGCATCTGTTAGGTCATCATTACTGGTTACTGCTTACTCACCGTATGGTAAAACTCGCTATCCAGCGACCAACAAATATACACCATGCAAAAACTAGGTCGTACATCCCGGTATCTATTAATGGGCGTTACGATGCCAGCACTATCGGTTCAGCTGTCCAATGCCGGACCGCAACAGGCTACTTGGAACATGTTTAAGGAAGGCATTGTTTGTGAACGAAGCAGTAGTCATGTTCACGCACCGTTAGTATTGATATTTCACACTGGCAATTCTTCAAACTCCCATATCGTTTAGCTGCTTCAACCGACGGCCAGTTTAAACTCAACACATTACTGTCAAACTCTCCAAATGTCCCGCAACATGTCATAGTCCTGCTCGCTACTTTCATTAAGGCACTACCAGATTAGTACCAGTCTTTAGATAAAATCCCAATGCTATTAAAATGAAAGATCTAAGGCTCCTTAATGAATACACTATTTAAAGCCAGCGGCCCTAAATAGCCAAAGTGCAGCCAATCCCAAACATGGTAAAGAATATGCAGCATCATAACATGCATCTCAGATTGCGAGCTAAAAACAGCAGTATCTCATATTGCAAAAATGTTTAATTGCTGTTGGGGGAGCTTTAATTCTAGCGATCTCGATTTAAATCAGCCTGGCGCGAAAAATCACGCCCTATTTAAATCGGGTTAGCCTTCTGAATTCCCAACTCATCATTCGAGATTAATTTAATCAATCGATAAATTGGTTTATATGAGGCAACACGACCCGGGGTCGAGTTGGTTCTAGATTTATTCCAAGATTAAGTCTAATTAATAATACATGTATCTCGACTCTGCTTGAGTGCTTATTGCGAACTTAATGACAGCCGTTTGGCCGATCACTCAAACATTCAGTTGCAGTAGTTCCGCTCAGATGAACGTTGGTGGCCTTACCAGATCGGCCCGAGTGAGCACAAGACTCTGTAAGGTCGTTGGCCGCATTGTACAGAGCGCCTAGCTTGAAGTTACCTGGTGCTGACCAAGAAACATAGCATTTGCCAGTTTTCCAGTTACGAGGTGTGTCCGGGGCCTGGGCATTGTTGTAAAACAATTGATCGGCCAAGTTTCGACAGTCTGAATAGATTGGGACGTGGCTACCGGAACACTCTAGACAGTAGGAAGTGCCTGGAACACAAGAGGACAGGGTGGAAGGGGTGGCATAGCACTTGCTCTTGTTGGCCGCATTCAACACTTGCATGATATCATCATCCCCCACGTACCCCTCGCACGATTTTTTGTCATCCTTGGACAATAAGTCTTGCAAATAACAAACAGTGTTCGACTCTAGTTCTTTGCTAGCAGCATCCAGCTCACCACCGTACAGAATCGCAGAGTACATCACCATCGTGCCGCATCGATCGTTGGACGCTTTGTACCCCTCGTACCTGGCGATGTTACCATTAATGGACTCTACATCGTCAAAGGTGGCGACCTCATACCCTTCCATCAATGCATCGAGTTGTTCCATACCGGTGGAGGAGCCTTCAACGGCGTACACGTTGAACTCGGACTTGGTTGGGCCCGCTTTGACCAACGACATGGAGGAGGCAATCGCTAACAAAAACTTGGTTGAAAATTGCATTTTTTTTTTGAAACTTTTGGTGTTTTTTGCTTATGCAACTGGAACCCAAGGAGGATGACCAATGTCTTTTATAACATTTCTTTACAATCTTAGCTTGCACCCTCTCTATACCTCCGCTTTCGCTCCCTCCTTGCTGCAACCGAGGTTTCTCGGGTATTTGGTTTCCGAACTCAACTTGAAGCCTGGACACCATTCTGCATCGATATGCAATCAAAATACTCGTATGTTAGGGGGTTCCATCTTGCGTAGGGCGGACTTCTTTTTGCACCGATAATTGATCAAGGTTGACCAGCTGGGCTCGAACTGAATCCCGACTGTTTTTTTTTTTGCGCGCGCGCGATCCTCCTCCTATCGGCCGGCGCGCTACGGTTAAATGCATAAGTCATGGGAAAAGCAAATTGTTTGTGCGCCATGCATATTCAAGATGCTACACTACCCATGTATCATTTGGCCCCGTTTTTTACTTAAACCCAGCTCAATTTATCGGGATAAAAGTCGTATAACCCCGTCAATGGGTTTCCAACTAAAGGAAACAATAACCCCGCCGGTTTTTTCAAGACCTGCCAGTACGGCCTATATATATATAAGTAGATATGTACCTCTGCCTTTTCGCCTGACATTAGACCTCAACCATGTTCAACAGCTTGCTTAAAACTTTGGTAGTATTCTTTGCGTTCTCTATTGTTCTTGTTAGCTGCGACGAGGAGAATGGTATCCCCGCTCAAGGCTGGGTAGATTGGATAAAAGCCAACGGCCGTCCTCGAACTCGTACCGGTAAATTCTTTAGTGTGATGGGTGTGTTTGGCGGGGTTGGGAAACTGACACTACCGGGGGTCATGAGCAACTGTGTCAAAAGTAACGGTGGAAAGGTTGAATCGAGTGAGTGCATGAACTCGGTCATGACCTCAATTGCTGCTATCGGGGTGGTTGGCGCTGGTTTAACCGGTGCTGGATGGTTTAGCAAGCGAGACATTGACTCCACCATTTCGGGTGACTTCCATGTGCTTGATCAACGGGTGTTGACGTCTGATGAGCATAACGCCATGTTCAAAGCCACTTCAACTACCGCGCCCAACAGGGTGCAGCTCAAATCCGGTCCAAACTCTTTCTCCATCCCTTTGGTCGCTGGACACTACCATTACAGCTTGTTCAACGACACCAAGCATGATGTGATCCATGCAATCAGCTCCGCTGGCGAAGGGGGCAACTCCACCACTTTTCATTTGTTCGATGATGGCACCAGCACCGGCAAGCGAAGCGGGGTTAACGGTTATGACTATAACGGCAACGGTGGGATCAAGGTCCTGACTAACCACCAAGGCAATGACTACACCTGGGATGACATTAGAAACTGGGCCTATGACTTTGTTGAGCAATACAAGCGTGCCACTGTGTCTGTTCGAAACCATTCCGTTCTAGGAATGACGGCCGCTTGCGGTAACGAGGGGCATTTCCAGTTCATGGCCAGAGTCGAGACAGTTGACGATTTTGGCACCAACTGGGAGCATGGTTGGGACTGGTGTTTTGGTTATCGATCAACCGAGTGCAATCATTTCGATAGCCGATTCGCCCACTGCCCGTAAGATTCGCAGAGCTTTGAAAAATTAATATAGCCCAAGTTATCACACCTATCAAACATAAAAGTACATTCTAAATTTGTCGGTCATGTGCATGCGCGTAAAAAAGTCCGCCTAAACGTCCGTTCCACTTTTTCCCCCAAAGTTTATACCGTTTAATGCGGCTTTAGCCGGTTGCTAGGAATTTTGAGTACCTTTGTGCTTGACGCAAAGTCGTCAATTGTAATGCAAGCATAGTGCTTCAACCGCTTAACTGCATTTGTGTTTCAGGAAGCCGACCGTTGTATCTCCTCACGCGCCGGGCCGAAGAGCCGATGAGCCGGCGTTCGGCTCATCGCCAAGACAACAACGGGTCTCGGGTGTTTTTGAGCTAGTCCCTTGCAATAACCACCAACACTACGATTATATCAGAATTGTCGTCCTCCGCAGTTACTTAGTAACAGTTGCCTTAAATATCAAGGTTCTCGTCGTAAACAACCGATGTATGCAAAAATGAGGAGTTTATTTCTGTGTCTCACAAATTGGATGGCACCTCGTATATAGGGTCCTAAATTTAGAGTCCCATGACGCTGCATATGTACGCGTTCAAGGTGAACGGACCCGGACCAGCAGCTAACAGCCTGGTTTTTGAAATATCGTCGATGCAAATCGACAATGAAGCTGCAGTGGAGTTTTGACTGCAGCGGCGCCCTCGGCAGTAGAGTTTTCTTTTTTTTTTTTTTTTTTAAGCTTGCGTAATTTGAGCCATGCTCCAACTCTCGGCTCTTTGCTTTAAACTGTGCCTTTATAATTCATGCACAAGTAACTCCATTTTATGAAAGAAAACAAAGTGACATTATTGGTAACTCAGCCGGTCTATGAGATGTAATGGCCCGTTCTGAGCTCCATATTGTGTACGGGAAAAGGCGGAAGCCAGGTTTGGCCAAAACGTGTATATAACCGTGTTTGATGAGCTAGTCTAGAAAAAGAAAAAAAAAATGAAGCCTGCATCAAATTTTACACGTCATGCAGCCCGAGAGGCTAAATACGAGAGTCTCACTCCCCCGCCCACCCTTAAAAAAAATTTTTACAAGTAAAAAAATAAAAGAAAATAAACGCAACATGGAGGTGAGTTTTAAGACAGCATACTTCATCATCACCACAATTTTTCCACATTTTATTAACCAGAAATGTCGATATTAGACTATATACTAGTCGGCGGGATCTTGGCGTACCTGATACTCATGCTATCTGTGTTAGTGACTGATAAATACACTCAACATATTGCCAAGGATAACAATTGGGGAGAATTCATCCGATCCATCACCGTTCCAACCTCCAAACTGGGTACTGTATCAGGTCTGGTAGGTATTTACGGACTAGTTGGCAGAACATTTCTACCGGATTTAGTCGACAAGTGCGTTGCATCAAACGGTTACGGGCCTTCAACCAGACTCTGCCACACGTCTGTTTTTTACACAATTGTTGCATTTGGGTTCACAACAACTATACTATCCAGGGCGGGATGGTTCAAGTCGACCCCTGCTAAACCGTATGTATCCAAAATCCAATGATTAGTGAACCAGTACCATACAGATACCAGTATTGCTCCCATTATTGTTAGCTGCACTGTAACGTTAATCCATTGGGGCCTTTTGAGTTTGTAAATGCGGTTCCCTGCTAAGGGGCACTGACCGGACGTGTAACCAACCAGGACCACCTCTCGTCAAACCCCAAGCCTGAAAATCGTATGCAGTGTCCGCCGTTCTCTGGTCGTCACTCCCAATGGTTGACCAGCTTGTGCTACTAGTCGTCAAGCTGAATAACACCGTTAGGCAATCATAAATTCCCTTCCCCACGTCGGACGCTACAGCAAGTAGCCCATTGCTAGTCAGCGCCCGCTCTGTCGGGTTTCCCGTTTTTATCTGTCTTGTCGCAGCCGGAGAACACTGAGGTTCCGCCTCCATCACTGTGCATAAACATGGGGTATCCTTTGTCAAGCAGACCCGACACACCCAGATGCTGCTGCCTCCACCGACACGGGATCGATCGCTGATTCGGTCATATTCGTTTCACAGGCATGGCATGGGCCAACCGCCACCAACAAACAGGCCCTAGCATACCGCCAACTTTCGATTTCTACTCATTGATGTTGTGCACATTCCATGTTTTCGCAGCCCAGTCAAATAGCTGTTGACTTGATTGTGCTAGTAATTCGATTGTCGATTTGACGGTGACAGGCTGTGTGAAAATGAAAAGAAAGAATATTTTATTTTGAGGCGGGCCGGGACTAAAAGTCGGAGCACCGCGCACCTACCCCTGCGAGCGAATGAAAAGGTGACTATATCAATTTGTGAGCTTGATATGAATCTGCCTGGCGTTGAAAAGATTACAGGTTTAAATCTACCCATATACTGAGTTCAGCCATATTTAAACCTTCCATAAATTGATTTAAATACTCAGCTAGGGAGATGTCGCGCACCCTGCATCGTGACAGGGCCTACTAAATCTCGAATGAGGATGTTTATCGATTTGTTGTTTATTAAACTGAGACTCGTACAACCCCGGCAAAGAATGGGCCAACGTTAAACGAGACCTTTTTTCCAGACACTGAAACACCCAAGTCTTGGATCTGGACATCAGTTTGATGGCTTGGGCAGTTTGCAGCGCCTGGGTCTTGATTAGAAATGTACAACCCATCGGCCTTCAAGCTGCCCATACCTCCTACATCCAGCTCAAACTCGACCTTGGATTGGTCCTTGGTCGGGTTGGCAAGCTTGATGTAAACCTCCTTCTTGTTGCTGTTCATCGTGGCAACATAGTACAATGGGTCAAACGACGGGTTCTCAAGCTTGAGAATCTTGTCGCCTTGGTACTTGGCAAACATCTTTTGCACCAAAAACGGCACAGTCTCGGTGAAATTGCCCTGTTCCAGGCCAAACCCCAGCAACGTGGTTGGCGAGCTGCGGATCTGCGAGTTGAACAACACCGGCGCGTGGGCCGCACTAGCCACTTGGTCGCTATTTCGTTCCATGCCAATCATAAACACCGCTTCGGCTGTCGCGCTGGCCATGTTCGAGCATGGTACCTCGTTATTATTGATATCGGTCGTGCACATGTACTCGTCCACAATCTGCTTGGTGCTGTTGCGCTTGTAATTATCAAACTTGTTGAAGTTTTTGACAAAAAAGTCAAAATCCTCATAATAGTGGATGTCGTTCCAGATCGTGTCCTTGCCATACTTTCCAAACGTCACGTTGTTGTTGCTTGACGATGACAGGGTCATGTCCGGGTACTTTTGACGGATGGCCTTGTAGAAGCGGTCAAACTGCTCGCCCGCGTCCGACCCAGCGTCAATATTGGATGCAAATTGGTTCTCATTGCCAATCTGCACATAGGTCAGATTCCACGGCTGTTCCCGCCCGTGCTGTTGTCGCAGCTTGCCATATTTGGTAGATGTATCGCCCGTAATGTACTCTAGCTCATCTAGCGCATCCTGAATATACGGCTGCAAGAAATCACCATCCACAGAAAACCCTTTGCTGTCCAACCCGGGTAATGTCAACCCTGAATATACGCTGAGAAGCGGCTCAAGGTCCATATCCTCACACCAGTCCAGTAATTCGGCCAGCCCAAGCCCGTCCGAGTTGATGTAGTTCCAGTTCCCATATCTACCTGGTCGATTGGTCAGCGGCCCAATTGTCTCGTTCCACTTCCACCGATTGTAAGGCGAGGTCTCCCCTTCAAGGTTGTTGCCGCTTATTCGGAGCATCTTGGCGTTGATCGAGTTGACTTTATCCGCAATGTCTTTTCGCAACCCATTCTCGCGGTTCTTGAATGTCTCGGCAGGGAACAGCGAGGCAATGTTGAACCAGAACCGCTGGCCACTGTACTTCGACCCGTCCTCAAGCACAATATACAGCCCATTGTTCAAGCCCTCGGCGTCTTTGGTGGCTTTCAAAACAGCCTCGTAATGCACAAACCCGTTTGACTTTGCCGGGTAGAGATTAGTGTCCTCATTTTGCGGTTTGGCGGTGGCATCGGCCAGATGCTCTAGCGTCTGAGCGTCCCGCAAGCTCACTTTAAACTCGCCGTCAAACCCATCCGGCGTGTCAACGTAGAACCGCGCTTTGTACTCTCGACCGGCCTTGACTTCCATGCCTCTCCATCCTTCGTTCCAAATCCCAACCTCAGGCAGCTTTTGCGGCGGAACGTCAACTCGCAACGACATTGGCAACGCATCGCTCAGCGGATGGTACGCCGCTTGCAAATACGTGCCGCCAATTCCATGCCAACCGGTGATGTTGGGCGATGGGCCCTGCGGGGCCCGGTTCACCAGCAACTCGCCGTAAATACCAGACTCGCCAGACCCGTGGATATCCTCAAACATTAACGAGTAGAGAAACGGCGATGACGAGTTGGTTTCCCTGTCGCTGATCTTGATAGTCGCATCTTGCGGTGCAGAATTGCCTAGAATCGGCAGTACCGCTCCAGAGAGTAGCGTTAATAGCTTCATGCTGTGTTTGGCAATTATTAGGTCTCACCTTCTCTCCTTTAAATAGTCTTGGCGATGGGGTGCCCAGTCGCAGCCTCACGCGAAATGCGGGGGAGCAAACCCGGCCAGACCTTCTCAATGCAGTATCAATTTGGCCGACCTCCCGCACCCAAGCATCATATCATTCTCAAGAACTGCTCTAAGTAGCACCCTTATAGGGCCTGTAGATGCATAATGCAAACTTGCGGGGTAGCCAGCTTGATGTGTTAACGAGTTGTGCTTGACAGGCTTGACCTATTATCCGCAGTGAGACTAATATTCCTGACAATTCGAGCAAAAATAGTCGTCCGGCGTATCGTTGCAACCTTCAGCTAATATCCACGTCCAACAAGCCCGGATAGCGCCCACTTGTCAGCTCCCCATATTGCTGCGCGTTTCCCAGCTACTAATTCTTTCCAATTCACTACAATTTTTAGCAAGATCATGAACATTGCACATATCAATTTCCAGCTTAAGCTCTTGTTTGTTTTAATGGCGGGTCAACTTTGTCTAGAGAAGCTTTTTTTGCTCCGACGACACGGTCGAAAACCCAGTGGGGACCGATTGGAGCTCGAGCTCAAACACCAAGCCATTTGGTGCTTCCATGCAAAAACAAGACCAATACAGGGCGCGTTATAGCGAGGCTATGGGACCGTTGTTGGCTCGTGTCGTTTGTGTGGTTGCAAAATGCTGCAGTAGCCCATCAGTCTTAATTTTATTTTATTTTTTTTTTTTTTCAGACGCGTATATGTGAAAAGGCAGTGTTCATATTTTTGCCAAATTCGCTCCCAAGCTCAACGCCGCCGATATGCCGCATTTCGCTATAGTTTGTCGGACCAAGACCTATCTTATATTTGTATGCGCGTTTCTCGCACAAATGGCATAATGAGGCCTCTTGATGTGTTGCAATCGATAGCGAAGTACTGGCAGGTATAGCACATAAAAGCAGAAGAAACAATATTTCGCGCCGGGAAAAAATTCATCTTTTAATAAACTGTTAATACATAGCTAAAATTACACTAAAAATACATATTCGATAGATCTTTATCGAAACCTAATTTATAGGTAGCGGACCATGGTCTTCATGCCACCGCCTTCAGATTCAGGGCAGTCAGTGACAACTACCACCTTGGTAACAGTGCCTTCGGTAATGGTGTTGGTGCTACCGCCAGTAGAGGTTGGAGCACCAGAGGAAGCTGGAGGAGTGATGGTGTTTGTTGGCTCGCCATTAGAGTCGGTCTGAGTGGATGGGGCAGCAGAGGAAGTTGGGCCAGAAGTTGGAATGTTCGTTTGTGGGCCAGAAGTGTCAGCACCGGAAGAAGTTGGGCCAGCGGCAGAGGAAGTTGGGCCTGAAGTTTCAGCACCGGAAGAAGTTGGCTCAGCGCCAGAGGAAGATGCGCCAGAAGAAGTTGGCTCAGCGCCAAAGGAAGTTGGGCCAGAAGTGTCAGCACCGGAAGAAGTTGGCTCAGCGGCAGAGGAAGATGCGCCAGAAGAAGTTGGCTCAGCGCCAGAGGAAGTTGGGCCTGAAGTTTCAGCACCGGAAGAAGTTGGCTCAGCGCCAGAGGAAGATGCGCCAGAAGTGTCAGCACCGGAAGTTGGCTCAGCGGCAGAGGAAGATGCGCCAGAAGTTGGAATGTTCGTTTGTGGGCCTGAAGTTTCAGCACCGGAAGAAGTTGGCTCAGCGGCAGAGGAAGATGCGCCAGAAGTTGGCTCAGAGGCAGAGGAAGTTGGGCCAGAAGTTTCAGCACCGGACGAAGCTGGCTCAGAGGCAGAGGAAGTTGGGCCTGAAGTTTCAGCACCGGACGAAGCTGGGGCAGTGCCAGAGGAAGCTGAAGTTGGAACGTTGGTTTGTGGACCAGAAGTAGCTGGCTCAGTCTCAGTGGTAGTCACGGTCTTGGTCACAGTGGCGACGTGTGGAGTTAGAGTGTGAGTCGCAGTCTTGGTGGTGGTGGCGGTTACAGTACAGTCCGAGGTTGGACCAGCTGGTGCGCTGTCTGGTACATTGGTTGCTGGAGCTGGAGATTCGTCATCAGGAATACCAGTTGGATCGTCTTGAGCATAGACTCGAGAGACCAATAGAGTGGCAATAGCGAAAAGGAGCGACTTGGAAAATTGCATTGTTGTGTTAATGAGTGTGAGTTGATCGTCTGTCGTAAGAGAGGATAGAGTCGGTTAGTAAAGAGAGAAGTGTCGATGCTGATGATAAAAAAAAAACTCGACTTGATGGAAAACCGTCCTTTATTTATATCCAATCTCTGTCTGCTTGGAAATAAAATTCGCTGTGGTACAACGCGTACAGCTGGAATACATTCTTATCGCGCTCCACACCTTTTCATAAATGTCTCCTGTGCACCCTTTTAGTGGGAAACACACCCAGAAAGCTCTGTCTAATTTTCCCGTCCCTTTTTTACCGCGTACCTGTGCCTGGATAATTAAAGATTTACCAGCAGCGCGTTTTCTCACTCGTAAAAATTTCCCCGGGCAATGGTACCTTTTTCCACGGCTGCGTTTAAGCTCACTCTACACAACGCGTTGGTCGTTAAAAGGCATGTTGCGATAGTGTTGGTAACAATAATAACAGCGCTGGGATGCATAATACCTTTTTCATGTCGTTGTAAGTAAGCTAGGCCAGTTGATGTAGAGTAAGAAATCACGCGTTCGTTTTGTACCAGTATTAATTTTATGCAGGGCTAGCAGGGTGGGACCGCGGACCTCCGACATTTTTTTTTTCCTATTTAAACACTTGGGCGAGACGGACGATACTACTACTAACCAGTGAAAGAAACCTCGCAAGGGTGGTTTCCATATCTTGCGAGCCTTCCTGTCCTATCCTAGATTCCCACCATTCACGCGAATAATGGCTCAACGCTACGACTGCAGAATTAAATTTCCAAGTCCCGGTGTCATGGTATCATTCAGCACCATCGTTTTAGCGGTACTGTGTAGTACCAGGCATAGACGAGAGTGATCGGCGGTAGGATGGTTCTCCTGCTCAAGAGCGTCTGGTACAATTATAATGGCGCGTTTTCCATAAAAATCCGTAGCCCCAGTACTAAGGACAAGTGAAAAAAAAATTGAGTTTGTGTCGAGGCAAGGGGGTATATACCAAAATTCCCAGCCTTACATCCTTATCTTCTTTCTTACTATGCCAGCTTATTCTGCCCCTATACTGGCTGGCTGATTAAATTAAATCATAGCTTTTGTCGTTGCGTGAGACTCCCTCCACAAGCTGTAAATCATTACGTACCAAAGTGCCGTGGCGTCAAAGTTCTGCAGCTACGCCACTCAATACAGCTGCTGACAAAACGAACAAACGCCTGTGAAGATTCTCTACTAAACTGTGGCGCGCTAGTCTGCGCCTACGTCATTGTTAAGTGGTGTATCATACAGTACAGTACAGTACACTAATTTTTATGCGGGTGCAAAGTAAAGTCCCAAAGCGCGCGCAAGCCCCACGGGTTTGCGGGTTTGCCACCATCCTCAGCGCTTAAAGTACAGTAGGAGCTTGAAATCACCAATCACCCGCTCAAATGAGACGGGTCGAGGTAATCTGACGTGAACTCTAATCCCAAACCCCTATTATTACACTTTAAACAGTATCATTGGGTTTCTAATAAGCTCAAAACATACATCCACTGTAAATCAACGGGCATAGTCTAAGAGTCAATATCGCCTATTTCCCGTTTCAAGCCCCATGTACCTAGGGGCCAGCCCTGTAGCGCCACGTAATTGTGCCTATACACGCAGCACACCCCGGCCTGGGGATACGAAAAAAAAGTCACATCGCGTTTTGGAAATCGATGTAGAAGCGATTAATTAGATCGATATTCTGGAACATGATCAAATCGATGATACATGGTAGAGTAGGGTAAATAAAGGGCCAGTTCCATCAAGGATCCAATAACCCTAGCCTAGCCATGGTCTACCCCTTACCTGCCAAAAACTGAAAAATGTATATATATATACTAAAGAGAGTTGTTGGCGTCTGTATGCGGGAGGCGCCAAACCGAAATGCAAACCATCGTCTGGAGGCGGCAGAAGGAGACAGCGGCGGCTAGGGGAGATTTTTTGGCCGTTGCCACCCAAACTCTCGCATGAAAGGAGGCAAGGCCAGCAGTCGCCACCCAAACCCTGCTGACCCTGCCCGGATGGAAAAAAAAAAAACCTTGTAGCCTAGGGTGGCGACTCCTAATAAAAGGCAAAGCAATAGAGAAGCTGAATATTTGCCACGACAATTGCCAACAATAAAATACCAGACATTAATGTTTGGTCCGTAGGTGTTTTAAATTTTTCTATAATATCAGCCAATCACTAATCTACTGATTTTGGTTACACTTGCGGTGCCGAATCGTATCGTACAAGGTAGCGCCACCCACTTTTTTCTTGCGCTAGCCCAGTACAAAAAGGAACGAGAAAAAAAATTTCACCCGCTTGAGCTGGCGAGTTGGCAGGGCGGGACCGGCCTCCGCGCGCATAATCAAATAATAATCTCACAACAAAAACAAAAAAAAAAAAACAGCCAAATCGGCCCTCCCTTTTTTTTGTGTGGTGTGGCCACTGGAGCTTGGGCAATTTTTCCCTCTCTTTTTCCTTTCTCCCCTTTCCACTCCAACTTGACAAAAAAAAAAGGCACCTGGTACCGATAGCTTGTTTTTTTGTCTCCTCATCCCCTATCGCCACACTTGTCATTAACGAACAAAAACACAAAAGTCACCTCTAAAAGGTCACTCAAGCGCACTGTATTTCCTGTTGTGCTTTTTATTTATTTATTACTATTCATTGTTCGGGTCCAAAAGTGAGGGTAGAAAAAAAAACGCAAAAAGTTTCGGTGGCGAAGAAGTAGCACGAAAACAATTTTTAGTCCAAACCCACACAACACAAACACACAACCATGAGAGAAGCCAACTTTAGGTCTATTCCTGCGAATCGGGCGACGGTTACAATCACAACATCGTTATACGATAGACGAGCGCTGGACTGTACGGCAGACCGCCCCTTGGTCAATTCGCTCAACAATCTCAGCTACCTATCATCAACATCGTTGCGAGTGCGAGAGACTCTGTGTTCTGATGGAGGTGTGGAGCGGCTGGTGGCAATTCTTCAGGAGTGTCGGAACGATTGTATAGGACGTGAGGATAAGCTGTTGACGTGGAAATGGGTATTTGCATTGCAATGTCTGGTGTTTTTGAGTACTAGAGGGTCACCCGAGATTCGAGAGCGGATTGTGGAGGCTGGGTTGATGCCGATCTTGGCGACCATTTTGGATAACTATTTGCATACCAATGACCAGGCGGTGTTTTTAGTGCGGCAGCATTGCGAACAGTGGCGTCAGCTGAATAGCAACCGCTCGTCGTCGACAAGGAGCAGCCGCACTCCAACTCTGTCCAACAGCGGTATCACCATGACCAGTGTTCACGAACCAAACGAAAGTACGGGTCGAATGCCAATGTCAACGTCTATTAGTGCCGCGTCGTTTGCCAACTCTGTCATGCAAAACTCTGACATTTCCATGTCGCAAAGCCGGGTCCTGCCTCTCCACAGTCAAGCGTCGCATGCCCTTTTTCATACCCATGCCCATGGCCACGGTTTTGCCAACCCAAACACTAATACCAATGCGGCCAACGCCAATGCCGGTGAAACTAATGGCGAGAATGTGGTGATGCGTTCTGTATCACCAGAGTCTCAGCTCGAGGCGAATACTAATGCGACAAACGAAAACAACATTACTAGCCCCAGCAGCGGGCAAGATATTAGCGGGACGGCGGCAGCGGCGGCGGCGGCAGCAGCAGCAGCAGCAGCAGGAGGAGGGGAAGACGTTGATGAATGCCAGGATGAATGTCCACGGGTGTTTATGAACAATGCAATCAAGCAGACTGAGGAGGATGTGATTTGGGCGCTGGAGATTCTTGGATTTGTGTCAAAATACCCATCATTGCGAGTCGAGTTGCAAAATACGCACATTGTGGCAAATTTGTCTTGCCGAAACGACGTTGGCGCTTGGTGTTCAAGCGACGACGACACGGCATGTGACAAGGAGTATTGCTACGAGGACTATGACTTTGAATGCGAAGATGACTATGACCAAGAGTCCAAGGGTCTTGGTGTCAATCTGTTTTCTCTAGTGGAAATGTTTACTCTCAAGACTTGGCCAGACAGCATTCGGTACTGGGCCGGGGTGATTCTGCGAAACTCGTGTCGAAAGGATGAGTCGCGGGGTGGTATTCGTCAATGTGCCAACTTTTCGTGCGGCAAGTGGGAGAGTTTCCCGAGACAATATGCCAAATGTCGACGCTGCAAACGAACAAAGTATTGCAGTAAGGACTGCCAGCTGAATGCGTGGCAATTTCACAAGCATTGGTGCGGGCCAACCAGCTCATCTAGCTCACGAGCCAGTGAGGCGAATACCTCGACTACCAGTAATGGTGGCGGCCGTCAGGCCGAGCGAACCACCACCGAACCTTTATCTACGGGCATGAACGACCAACAACAACATCATCATCATCCTCAACAGGCGCGGCATGCAGAGACAGTGGCAGCTCAAGCGGGCCCCTCCACTTTCTAGCCTTTGCTTTCACCTCCAGCAAAAAAGTGAGAGAGAGAGAGAGAAAAAAAAAGAAATGACAAGCTGTTATTTTATTATTATATTTGTTTATTTGATTTGTACATCTTCGACTGTTTACGAAGGCAAGAAAAGAAAAAGACGTGTCGAGTGTTTTTTTATATTGTCTACAATAGGAGGGCTAACCTTTTTGTTGGACCTCTGATGACCCTTTAGACTAGTGTACTTGTTGCTGAATGCGGTTTTTGATATTCGGCATCTGTCCTCTCGCCGTGTATATTAACTCTTTATTTATTAGTGGTTGAAAAGCAGCCATGGGAACACACTGAACAGTGGAGGGGCAAATCTTCCCAACGCGGAGAGGAGGTTTATTGCATCATCTGCTATGGGGTGGCTGTACTGCAATGCAAAGCTGCAAATGGATGCAGCTTTATATATGCTTCTAGAGATTTCCCCCCAGAGAGTTTGCTAACTTTTTAGACTGATTATAGAAAAAATTGTTGCGATGCTCTGCACGTGTACAGTAGACTGCAAAAATATTAGACTCACGAGTGCGCTCCCTTCACTTAAAAGCTCCTCGGTAGCGTGTCTCCAAGGCTACGATGGATGCTCGGTATGCTGCAGCTCCTATCCAGAGACAGCCTAGCTACGTTCGGGGTCAATGGGAAGGCGAAAATACCTATGGCGAGAATGCAGTCCGCTTGGTTGTTTGGCAGAAAAACAGTGTGTACGAGTTTTCAAACTCTCCGCCAGGCTAGTGTTGATTACTCGTGACAAGATAAAAGCTTTTTGCTAATTCTTTACGAACCAGTTTTGGGCCCAAGAGTTCCCGAAATTTTATAAACAACAAGACATTGCAAAAGGGGCTCAAATAAGCTTTGCTAAACTGGCTAAACTAGAAGCATGATGTTTCGGCAGGCCCGGGGGCCGGATATAGTAGTCAGTTGATTTTCCGGACCGAGACTCAAGGCATACGGTTCGATCCGTTACCGTATCCCTATAAAATCTAGCCAATTTCACCTTTTTGGGCAGCTTTAACTGCTCGGGTGGGACCGGACGGTAATGTAGCCTTTTTTTCCTTATTTCCGTTAACTCCAGGGTGGTATCTCGGGAGGAATGACTAACTCCGGGAAGCCGCGGTACAGAAAATTTTGCAAGTCCGGGTATCCCCATTAATTCCGGCCGAGCCGATGGTATATAGAAACTATAAAAGACATGCCCCGTCCTACCAATTTTCTTTCTAGTTCTGCATAGATCAAACATCAAAAATGGTCTCCTCATTAATTCGAGACTCATTCTTTGGCCGGCTTACGTACCATTTATCAGGGAAACGGTGGTTTACACACCCAGAGGAAAAGTCCGACTTTGTGATACCAGAAAAGTACTTGCCAGATCCCAGTTTGGACGCTATGGAGAAGGAGGCGTCGGACGGTAGCCAGGCCGTACTGCAAACCCAGCAGGAGCTGAGTGATAATGGCCGAGTCATGGTGGACTGGGAAAGCGAGGATGACTTGGAAAACCCCAAGAACTGGCCCATCACCAAAAAGCTCATCTTTATCCTACAAATTGGGCTGCTGACAGTGTCCATCTACATTGGCTCGTCCATCTACGTGCCCGGGATTGAGCAGATCATGGCAGATATGGGTGTGGGCCAGGTCGTGGCCACCCTCCCTTTGTCCCTATTTGTAATAGGCTACGGGATTGGCCCAATGGTGTTCTCCCCGCTATCCGAGCACCCAGCGGTCGGCCGAACCTACATTTATATTGTCACTCTGTTTCTATTCGTGATCCTCCAGGTCCCAACCGCGTTGTGTCGAAATATTGCCGGTTTATGCGTCCTCCGATTTTTATCCGGGTTTATATGCAGCCCGGCTCTAGCTACCGGCGGAGCCTCGTTTGGCGATATCCTCACCTTGCCATATTTACCAGTCGGACTGGCTTGCTGGGGGATCAGCTGCTTTTGCGGGCCAGTGCTAGGCCCGTTGATCGGCGGGATCCTATCCCAACTGGTCAACGTCTACTGGACATTCTGGTTCCTTTGCATCTTGGGTGGGGTCACCTTGCTAATACTAGTGTTTTGCCTACCAGAAACCTCTCAGCAGACCCTGTTGTACCGAAAAGCTCGGCGGCTTCGTGCCATCACCGGCAACCACCGAATCACATCGACTGGTGACCTGGATATTGAAAAACTGGCTCCAAAGCAGATGGCGATTGATACGTTGTACCGCCCAATGCAGATTGCCCTGTCTGAGCCAATGGTGCTGTCCATCAACTGCTACATTGCGTTGGTGTATGCCGTGTTTTACACGTTTTTCGAGGCGTTTCCGATTATTCTCGGCGGGATCTACCAGTTCAACCTGATCCAACAGGGTGTTTCCTACGTTGCAGTTGCAACCGGTATCCTCCTTGGCTGCGCGTGCTACGTCCCCATCATCCTCCACAAATTCACCAAACCCATGCTGAACAATGAGTGGCCGAACCCTGAGGTGTTTATCCCGCCAGCTATTATGGGCGCACTGTTTATGCCAACCGGGTTGTTTATATTTGGCTGGGCGGCCACCGCCCGCGCACACTGGATCGGTACCTTAATCGGAGCCGCCACTTTTTCGATTGGTGGGCTGATCATCTTCCAAACCTTGTTCAACTACCTGGCGTTTTCGTTCCCGCGGTTTATGGCGTCGGTGTATGCATCCAATGGTCTGTTCAGATCTACTCTCGCCGGCGTTTTCCCGTTGTTTGCCCGCGCCATGTACACCAACACCGGCTCATCTGATTATCCAGTCGGCTGGGGATGTACAATCCTGGGTATCGCCGCTGCCATTATGATTGGTATACCAATCATTTTCTATAAATTTGGCCCTCAACTCCGAGGCCGTTCCAAATTTGCCGGATTGTGAAATATTCTCTTACCCGTTCTACCTTAATTATTATTATTTTTTTATTTTTTTTATTTTTAATGCAGCGTTTAATGATCCTTACAGTAATACCATGGTCCAGCCGCACGGAAAACTCGATCATTGTTCAAGGACGGGCCTAGCCGCCTCAGACATAGTTTGGGTGCCAACCGCAACATGTCGATATACTGCAGTAGATGTGCAGGCGAAAATAAATGGAATACGAGGGGGGCGCGGCACACCCCACCCCGATCGGGACCCCAGCATTTTAGCTCCGGCCGCTAACGCAACTCCGACTTAAACTACGTTTCGCAATCTCAACCGTATAAACGTAGACCTCAAATTGCAATCACTTGAACAACAACCAAAAAAAAAAAAAAAAAAAAACCTTATCAGCCTCAAATTTTTTTTTTCCTTAGGCTTGGTCAGGCACGAGTTCGCCGATCCGACCGGAAAATGACAAGCGCTAAACGGCCTTGTTTTTGTTTAATTTTTTTAATTACCACCCACGGCAAATGTCGAGTGTCAATTCGTTCATTAGAAATGACATGAATGAACCTGTGCATTTGTTTGGGCTCTTTGTTTACAGGACAGTATGTCCACTTAATTGAGGAATTATCCCGGTTGCCTCATAACAAGCCATGGGTGTGCGTTGGCGAGGAAATTAGACGGGATCCCCTGTACATTGTGTGAGACAATGCGGTGCGCGCCAAACCCACACCCTACAGTTTAACTGTGCAGTGTACAGTAGGCCAACGCAGGCTACCCGATGCGGTTATGCACTTGTCATTATAATCAACAGGGATTGCGTATAACACCACAAGGCAAATGCACAGGCTACTGTACTGTAAAGAGTATAAACAAGTATGATGCAAAATAATAATATTAGTTCTATAAACAATAATGTCCAATAAGGCTAATACACCGACTCGGCAGTGTCCCGGGTCCAAAATCTCGACAGCAAGCTGATGGATTTCTTGTTTTTCGGCGACGGACCATTGTGGCTGCTCGAGTGGTGGTAGACCGGTTGTGTGGTAGTGAATCGGTACTCTGGCGAGGTGTTTGTTGATGAGGATGCAGAAGAGTATGGAGATGGAGTAGTAGCGCTGAGCTGTGGCGCGGCTCGAGGCGGCGACACCTGCTGGACTGGATAATGCTGTTGTTGTTGTTGTTGAAGTTGTGGTTGTGATTGCTGGTGTCGGTGTGGAGTGTATGCAAGTGGAACACCTCGCTGTGGAGACACTGGAGGGGATGGGTAAATGTGTCGGTGAGTATTGTGGTGTGGTGATGGTGGCAGCGCAACCGGTCGAGGCAGTCGCTGTTGTTGCGACCGTCGCTGTGAGTAGTACATCTCCTCCTTCATATAATAAGCCTCTTGCGCTTCTCGGTCCAATTGGGCCTTGATTGGAGCCAAAAATGGAGCAAAGTGGTCCAACAAATCCTTCTCATTCACTCGCAAATCCCAGTCCAACAAATAGAGCAGCTGCTTTTCCATCAGATTCACCTCTGGCAGCGAAAATAGACCATTGGTGTATCGTGCCCAGTACTTGTTCTTTGGGCTGGCATCATTCAGGTTCTTGGCCGACATGATCAAACACGCCAAAAACACCCGGTGACAAGTGCACGCCATACCCTTGGCCATAGGTGGAAGCCGCTGTCGCAGCCGGTTTAGGTAAACCAAAGTCGTCATCAGCGTTGGGGTTTGCACGTTGGATTTATGCACCAAGTGGTTGATGAACGAATGCAGAGATGGAAGGTTGCTGGTAGAGTCGGTTGGCGATGGTGGTGGAGATGGAAATTGCTGAGCGGAGGATGGCGAATCACACTTGATCACGGTCATGGTCGTGCTGGCCAAGTAGCTGATCATGGACTGCGAGACTGGAGTCTGCACAAAAACATCTAGAGCGGCTTTATCGGACATTTTGGTTGTGTGTTTGTAGTTAATAGTTGTAAAAGGAAAAATGGAGGATTCAAGGTTGTATAAATAATAGATGCCGGAGATTGATCAAATATAAAAGCGAGATGCTGCTTGATAATTTGATAAGGTTAGATGAGAAAACCTTTTTTTTTTTATTGTTATATTGGTCTTGTGGTTGTTAGCAGTGAATGATGATTTAAAAAAAAAAAAAAAGGGTAAGAGAGAGACCATTGTCCTTATATATAGTCTGATGTACACCCTCGAGACGCAAATCGACGAGACTGGACATGGGTACCAGGGTGTCGTAAAAAGGGCAAAAAAAGCAATACAGATCTGAGCCAAAAGAAACTCAACGCCATGCTCATTTCGCTTTTAGTGGTAAGAAAGGAGTCGGTTGGGCTGGAGAGGGAGAAAAAAAGAAAAAAACTCCCAATAGGCGCGCGCCTCAAAAGAGCCTCCTAGCTTGAAAGCTCAAGCGGGTCAAGCGATTTCAAGTGGGAACGGGAGCGCGCGCACCTACTACTGATGTGTGGAGGGGTCGTAATTTATCGCGTTCAAAAAAACTCAAAACTGGGATTAGTCCTCACTGGGAGTACCGGCAAATCGGGAAGGGATCGGCCAAGCCACACGAGTTCCTCCCTCTCTCTCGATGGCGTTTTCTCTGTACAGTATAGTAATTTCATGATCCAAGGAGTTTTTATTATATTCAATGTAACTTACGTGATTCTTTTTTTAATACAAGGCAGGCTTCTCTGCTAACCCTGGTCCTTTTTTGTCCAGATCCAACCCCGAATCGCTACTCCCCTCTCCTCGGCGTGAAATAATAATTTAGCAAAAGTCGACTGGATCTTGAAAAATTGATTGTCTATAGATGCACTGCAGATGCTACACAGTGTGAAGCTGTAAAGGGGGAGCTTTTTTTTTTTTTTTTTTTATTGAGTTTAGAGACATTGAAGCTAATTTTACGGCTTTCTATACAGTAATGTGTGGGAGAAAAATGTAGGCTGTCTTAGTGCCTCCTAGCCTTGCGGCGCCCGCCCCAATACCACAACTTATAGTACTATAAACCCCAACTCGGCACGCGTATGTGGCACACACTAGTGTTTGAGACTTGAATATAAAAACGAGTCAAAAACGGTTTGGAATGGAATTGTGTGAACCCGACTGCCTAATGCGTTGAATTCCGTAGCCACGGATTCACGCGTGATAAGGGTCAAAAAAGCTGATATATTATTATCGGTACCAACAGGGAAGAAAGAAGGAGGGCTGCCTTTTTCCTAGATCCGGTCGTAACTTTTTTCCTATTTCTAGACTAGATCCTCATCAATCGGAGTTGGATCTGGAGATGAACTGTACAGTACAGTACTTTATTGTGTAACCCACTTGTGAAATAATAATAATAATGATAATATTAACAAAAGAAAAGAAAGGACGGGGAGGGGTGTATAAGTGAGAGAGGGAAGGGAAAAAAAGAAGGGGATTATGAGTACCAGCCCACATGCGTACCACCTGTTGGCTAACTTCACAGGGGATCTATTGGTACCTGAGGCTTATAATAGGGATTCAAAAAAACTGATTGTTGGCTAACAATTGGGTACGTAAGAATTATTTTTTTTTTTTTACACGGCGATCGAATATTATTACAATCAACCGGCATTCACTCGAGATCTTCTTACGCCACACCCGTCAGTTGGGACTAGGGACTAGCGCGAATCTGTCAAAAATTGGTTAGTGTTCCTTGTTTCAGCTTTTTCTGAATATAATTAATAATATTCTAAGCGAGGCGACGAGGTCAGTAATAAATGGGTAATACGATATCCACACGCTATGGGGCGAGAACATTTGCCCCATTGAGACTGGTGCACAGCAAAAAATACCATTCTCATCATAATCGTTGCCCAGCTAGGAAAAAAAAAAAATTATATTACCATCCTCGTTGTTCCGTGTCTCGATGCTCAGTGCAGCATTGCAATATTATCGAAATCATTCAATAATATTATAATGCAGACAGGGCCATCAAGACTTTTGGGTCGGAAAAGAAGTGGCAGGAGTTGATGCATACCCTTTTTGTCTGTCGTTTGGTTGCAAAGGGAAAAAGGGAAAAGGGAAAGAAGAGAAAAAAGAGAGTGAAAATTATAAGTGGTTGGGTTGTGGATGGCTGGTGCGTGCGCGCGCGCTGCCATGTTTTTTTCCTCTTCAACCACCAAGCACTAGGATTTACACGCCTCAAAACTTCCACACCGCTGGGAGCAGGCTGTGACTGTGAAAAAAATATACGCGGTTGGCTCCCCAAAGTTACCCGGCCTCTTTAACTTAACCAAAGGGGCGCGTAAAAAAAAAAAAAAAAGATCCCTGTGTTTTATTTGGTAATTTAATGATTGGCGTCCCGCATAGACAATGTGCTTTTGGCTCTCCAAAAGGAACAAGCTGGTGTGAGTGGCGATCGCATGTGCGATCCAGGATGCCAGACGCAAATGCGAACAATCCTTTTGGGTTAGTACATGTGTCTATGTACAGATAACCCTTTGAAACGTAAAAAAAGTGCCCGGGGTAAATTTAAATGTAAATAACCGGCAGATCTTTAATGCGACAAGCATCAGGCCCTAGTGCGTTAGCCTACTGCACAGTACTGTAGTGTAGTTATTATTGGACAATCTTTTTTTTTTCTTATTTTTCACCACGCGGTGATTGCATAATTAATTGTCAACCAGGGTTATCTAGCTATAGAAGTGTAGTGCCGGGTGGGGGAAAGTATTCCACGTTGGCTGGCTGCAGCAAATCTCAGATCTAGTTTAAAACTAGGCCCGTGTCCCTGGTATTTTTCGATCGACTCTTTTTTTTTTAATTGTTTTTTTTTCTTACCTTGCTTTCCGCGCCACAAATTTTCCCTCACCCTTCATACTTGAACCTCCTTGGTACTTGATACATTAATAAAAGACGATCATGAGCCCATCATCAGCTACCACTCGAAAATTGTGTCAAGATTTATCGGCGCTGAAACTTGACGCGCTCGATTTGCTATATCGATTGTCCCTTGATACTGGGTCACCACCCTCCTTGCATTTACAAACTCAACACGATTGCAATGACACCGCATCCGTATGTCTTTCTTTCTTATTTACAAGCAGAGTTAAAAGAAAACTAACCTACTCCTTTTTTTTTTTTTAGCTGATCGAGGAATCGTATATGCCACCGGATCTGGAGTTTGATTTTGGGTCGAGTCGAAACTCTATGCAATTTTCTGAACCATCAACACCCACTACAGAGTCATTTAGTGAGCCACTATTCACACCGACCAATCGGTACAGCCTGCATCAAATGTCCAAAGTTTAGGAACCGAGAGCGCATTTTGCCATCATATTGATGACAGCTTCAACGTTTTCGCCACGCTGAGCACAACAAGGGATACTATTCCAGCCAAGCTCACCGCAACGTTGTCTGAGCAGCTGATAATTAGGCATGGATTCGGCAACGTCAGCTTTGGTACCAACCACAAGCACCGACTTGCCCTTCATCCTTGCCTCGCCCATCTCGTGTACCAGCACGTCAAGCTGGTCCAGAGGGTTTTGCTCCAACGATATAATAAATACAATACCTCCTGATCGCTCCACATGGCGCAGGAAATCCAACCCCATGCCTTTATTCTCACTAGAACCCTTGATAATGCCAGGGATATCGGCCACTGTGAAACTATCCCCGTCAATACCGGTGCTGATTGTACCAATAGTCGGGTTCAGGGTGGTAAACTCCCAGTGGCCTACTCGTGGACGAGCACGAGAGATTGCCCCAAGTAATGATGATTTGCCCGCGTTTGGCACGCCAACCAACCCCAGATCAGCAATCAACTTCAGCTCGAGTAGGAAAAACGACTCGATACTGCCGCGGCCTTGTTTGGCAAACCGAGGGTTTCGAATAATCGGGGTTTGGAAATGCATATTCCCCATCCCGCCTCGTCCGCCTTTAAACAGCAATTGCGGTGGGCCCGGTTTATCCAGATCCAATCCATCCAGCGGGAACAAATCCTCATTCTGCTCCTGTCGTCTAGTAATCAAATCATAAAACTTGACCTTTTGTTTCAACCGGGTAAAGTAATCCCGTTCCATGTGATACTCCTCATCCTTATCCTTAAACAACCATCCTTCCCCGTCATCAAACGAGTTTCGGTTCATTGGGATCCCTTCAAAGTACAGCTGTTGCGCAATTACCACGTCAATCTCTTCGTCCTGGTTCACTTTTGGATCGGGAATCCACTTCACGCATGTGCCGACTGGGACTTGGAGAAGCAGGTTGGTTCCGTTCTTACCAGCCAGCTGACTCCCACCACCGCTCTTACCATCCTCCGCTTTGTAATGGAATCTGACCTTGTTGAGACTAGTTTCACCAAGCACGGCCTGGATATACACAGCTCCGCCTTTACCACCATCGCCACCGTCTGGAGGTCCCTTTGACCGGTTTGCATCGCGCAGAAACGAGATCCGGCCGTCACCGCCTTTCCCAGACGACAGTTTGATGATTTTCAGGTCCACAAACCGTGTCTTTTCTAAATTCTGCTGGCGTTGTTTGTACGCGGCGGGCGAATATGGAAGCTTGTATTTGAACGGGAGCAGTTCGGGTTCCTCGGGCACTCGGGAGTTGCGGTACAGATCCGCATCCCCGGATTGATCCTCCAGGCCAAACACCGGCCGTGTTGTGTGTATCACTCTCACCTTGTTTGTGCCAAGTAGGGCTTGCCTCCTTATACTTGCCAACATTACGCTTTATAGTTAGTTTATCAATGATCCAGAAAAAAAAAGGCTGAAAGTTTTTGGGCGAAAAATGTCGGAGGGTCGGGTTGGGAGAAATTTCAAAACGACAAAAAAATCAATCAACACGACACCTCTATATACTATATATTATACATGAGCGAGGAGACAAAACCGGTAGAAGAGGGGGCTGAGGCCAAACCGGCCCAAGTCCCAATCGAACCAAAGGAGGATGCCAAAGAGGAGGGCAAGCCAGATGATGTTAAGGAGGGTGCGGCGGCGACGCAACAACCACCAGCAGAGAAGGAGAAGGAGAAGGAAAAGGAAAAGGCGAAACCAAAACGCGGTGGGTCAAAGCCAATTCTCAAGACCAGTGGAATTGGGCGGGTGGATAACCAATTAAAGCAGACGTTGTTCCAACCACCCGTGCCAATTAATCAGAAAAACTACTACACAGAATACCTCAAGAAGGACGACCAGATTTTGTTCTACCGCGATCTGGCAGAAGAGCAAAAACGACAAAAGGAGTTGAAGAAGCAAAAAGAGGAACAAAAAAAGGACGAGACAAAAAGGGAGGAAGGTGAAGAGGAAGAAGAGCAGGTACCCGAGGCGGTTGGGTCCAAGACTATTGTGTTGCACCCGGGATCGCAGAATATTCGGATTGGGCTGGCTACTCAGGCGTATCCCAAGTCTGTGCCCAATGTGATCGCCCATCGGGTTCGGCAGCAGCAGCAACAGGGCCCTGAAGCGACCGACGGTTCCAAAGATGACAGTGGTGAGGCGATGGATGTGGACACTGCTGAGGAAGGGGACGAAGAGTTTGACACGGCGCATAAACTTGTGCGGAACGACTTGTCAACGCGAATGAAGTTTTACAAACGGCGGATCGTGCCCAACTCGCACGGCACAGTGTCGAGCTACAACTCGCGCCAGCAGTATGAGGAAATTCCTGACCATAATGATCCGTACCGAGTGGAATGGACTGAGATTGATCGCAAGTCGCCAAAGAATTACTACACTGGGTTGAAGGCAACGAGAATCGCGCCAGATTCACAGCCACGATACGAGCTAAAGTGGCCAATCCGGTACGGCATGTTTAACGAGAAGGATTACGACACGCCGCAACAGGTTTTGGGAGACATCTCGCTGATTTTGATGGACGGACTGCAGGAGAGTTTGTCAATCAGCTTCAAGGACTACAAGGACTATAATGTGATTCTGCTGATTCCTGATTTGTACGACAAGTCGTACGTATCAAGCATGGTGGGGTTGATTTTGGAAATGGGGTTTGCCAACGTGGCGATTCTTCAGGAAGCGATGGGCGCGACGTTTGGCGCGGGGATATCCGCGGCGACGATTATCGACGTGGGTGCGGAAAAGTGCTCCATCTCGTGTGTTGAGGAAGGAATGGTGATCCCAGACTCGCGTGTGAATTTAAGATTTGGGGGCAATGACATTACCACGTCGTTTGTCAAGATGCTCAAAAAGAGCAATTTCCCGTACGATACGATTGATTTGACGCGGCAGTATGATTGGGATTTGGCCAACGAGCTTAAACAAAAGTTTTGCACTGCCAATGATGCGGATATTGCGGTGCAGTTGTATAATTTCTACCAGCGGTCGCCGCACCGGCCCACGCGCAAGTACCAGTTCAAGACGTTTGACGAGCCCATGCTGTCGGCACTGGGGTTGTTTTATCCGCAGCTGTTCCAGCTCAATAACAAAATCACGTCGCGATATAATTTATTCCCTCGGAGCATTGATATTTACGAGCAAGGGTTCCAGCCAAACGATCCCATCTCGGATGCGCAAATCAACTTGTTCCAGGGTACGCTGGCCAGTGAGGGCAAGGCGTACAACAAGTCGGTGGTGGTGACCCAGCCGCCGCCTGAGGATGAGCAGCCCGCCAGTAGTTCCACAGCTGCCACTGGTGAGGAGGAAAAGGAGAAGGAAAAGGAGAAGGATAGTGACGTGCCGACCCAGGCCCAGGCGTTTGCGCAGGTTGATCAGACGGTGGTTCCGTGCATTGGGCTGGAACACGCGATTATCGAGTCAATCACCAACGCGACGCTCAAGGCGCAAGGGTCAAAGGCGAGCACTTTTTACGAAAACTTGATGATTGTGGGTGGTGGCGCTGCTAAACTGTCTGGGTTCAATGGGCTATTGACTGATCGGATCAGCATGTATGCCCAACGCGAGAATGAGGGCCCAGCTGATCCGTACACTGGGGAAATTGCCGTCATGCCAATCCCGCGTGAGATGGACCCGGAGCTGATTACCTGGAAAGGTGGTGGGGTGTATGCCAAGCTGAAGATTGTCAACGAGGTGTGGATCTCGGCTCGAGAGTGGGATCTGTTTGGCCCTCGGTGCTTGCAGTATAAAGTTTTGTTTCTATATTAGTATGATTAAGTCTTGGAATATATATATATATATATCATGAACTGTATGACAACGTGTATTCTTCGTCCAGGCTAATTTTGCTGTTTAAACAAAAGACTCGCCCCATTATCAGTGTCATGATATATAGCTGTTTGTACTAGCGTAACGTTCCAAAGAGCGATAAAAGCAACATGACAGCCTTCACCAGTAAGTAACGACCGGTAGATTTTCAATTCACCAACATCATGCATGTTTAATAATTCTACGCTCAAAAAAAACTATTATTCGAATATATACGGCCGGTATATCAATCCTGTTAGCCTATCCTGGTCTTACCAACTATACTACTAAGCTTTGTGAAAGTCGGCTTGATAACACTTTCAATGACCTCAAATCAGGTAAGACTACCCGCCAAACTTCAGAAAAAGTCTTCACCTACTTGGGTGTTCCAATTGGCTACCCACGCGAAATGTATAGCCCGTGGACCTGCTAAGATTGACAAGCTCAAGGGAGCATGGGCAAAAAGAATTTTCCTTCTGGTGACTATTCCCTCCTATGAGCGGACGATCCTGCTTGGAGCTGTTCAGAACCACTACCTGACGCATGGCTCGGTGATTTTATACCAGGTAATGCTGTCCATAATCGATTAGCTCGGAAAGTTGAAACGTCGGTGCGCCTCCAGGCTGCGGCAGGTTAGTTACCACGCCCACCTCTGCTGTATTCAGGCTACCAACGCATCTACTTCTGGCCTCCTAGCCGCCACGATATAATTGATTGCCTCCCTCCCAGCCTCAAAGGGTGCTGGCTGGCTTGGCTGGAACGCCGCATGATACTCTTCGTTCGTTCTGTTTTAGCCGGCGCTCGCTGTGACGCCTACTGGCCTTTCCACCAGCGGTGTTATTATTGAATGAATAATCCGTGGGCTAGGGTTTCCTGGTCACTGACCTTTCCCTAGCAGTAAATACCTTTCAAATATGATTTTATTTTAAGGAATAAAACAAGAGATAAGAAAGAAAAATTCAGCATATCAATAAACGGACTAAACTTGAAGTGAGTCGTGTAACATTTTTATATAAAAACATTATATGAGGGGTATAAAACAGTGTCTATTGGTAATGAAGGGTTAGGAGTTATCACACTTTCTCACAGAATAATCAGCTTTATGACCGTCAAAGAGTTTTGATGGAAATATCCATTATTCTTCGATAACATTCCACGCAGTTCAGTTATATTCTGGAATTTATTTGTAATTGGATCACGAAGACAGATATTAGAAGGCATATGTAGAATCGGTATCTCTGAATAGAAACTCGTCTGTGACAGGTATTTTTTCTCTGTCTAAATTTGTATTGATTTTTGGATTCATTTAACTCCACGGTTCACACTGTTTTATCATATATCTGATATACGTGCTAGTTCCGTGTGTGTACGATCCGAAATTGGGTTTATCCATCAAACGCGCAAAAACAGTATACTACCCACACAATTGATTACCCTATAAAAAAGCTAATTAATAAAAGTAGCTGAGTTTCAAGACCAGGGCAGAACAGGGTTTGGCTGGTGGGGCATTCTCGTCGGACCTGCCCGTGACGGCGGGTGGAAAAAACAAGGGCAAGGCAGGGTAGCGTCCCATCCATCGGTCATCCCATCGCAACGCTAAATCAATGCAATGCCCAATTTTCCGTTGCAACCATGGAACTCTTTTTCTCTTAATCAGGGATGATAAGCGATAACCTGCGTTCCCACTGTAGGCCAAGACATTGATGGTGTGATATTATATTAAGATTAGAAAAAAAACAATAAGGGACAGTTAGAAAAAAGAAATATGATTTGTTTTTTTGACTAAGACTCTAAAGTGGCAATTCGAAAGAAACGTTAACGTCGATTTCTCGAGCTTGCTTGACAATGCTGCTCAATTGGCAAACCTTTTGGGCCGCCTCGTCCAAGTCACTGAAGGAAAAGATCTTTAGACCAGAATCGTTGATCAGCTTTTGGGCCTCCTCCATGTTGGTACCTTGCAAACGAGCCACGATTGGAATGTTAATGTTCATGTTTTGCGCAGTGGCGATCAAACCCTTGGCAATGTTGTCACATCGCACGATACCGCCAAAAATGTTGACAAAGATGGCAGTGACGCCAGTTTCAGAAGTAATCAGTTCAAACGCCTTTTCAATCGCAGTCGCGGTCGCACCACCACCACAGTCCAAAAAGTTGGCTGGCTCGCCGCCGTACAACTTGATGATATCCATAGTGGCCATGGCCAAACCGGCACCGTTCACCAAACACCCAATATTACCGTCCAACTTGATAAAGTTTAGACCCGACTTGGCAGCCTCGACTTCTTGAGGGTCCTCCTGGGTCAAGTCTCGGTATTGCCACACTTGCTCCTGTCGGAAATCGGCATTGTCGTCAAACCCAAGCTTCGCGTCCATCGCCAAAACTCTATTGTCGGTGGTCTCACTCAACGGGTTGATTTCAATCTGAGTCGCGTCCTTTTCTTCAAAGCACTTGTACAGCTTCTTGACGGTATCAGCAGCTTGGGCAACCGCCTTGGAGGAAAACCCAAGAGACTTGGCCACTTGCTCGGCAATCTCGTCGGTAACCCCAGTGTTGATGTCAATCTGGAACTTGTGGATCTGATCTGGAGTTTCCTTGGCCACGGTTTCAATATCCATGCCACCTTGGGAGCTCGCCACGATCATTGGGGATTGAGAGCCTCGGTCCATTAGAATCGCCAAATAAGCTTCTCGTCGAACAAACTCTCGCTGCACAATGTAAACCGCAGTGACTTCCTTACCCTGTGGGCCAGTTTGCTTGGTCACGAGCTTGTGGTTTAGCATTTGCTCCGCGTACATTTTGGCTTCATATGGCGACGAGATCATCTTGACACCGCCCTTTAGACCAGAGTCAAAGGTGCCTTTACCCCGGCCACCGGCTAGAACTTGTGCCTTGATCACCATGTCTTCCATGTTTAGGTCTTTGGCAATATCGGCAGCGCCCTCGGCAGTGGTCGCGGCATCACCTCGTGGCACCCCAACGCCGTAGGATTTTAGAATGTTGGCGGATCGGTACTCGTGCAAGGACAAGGCTCGCTTTTGGAAAGCTAGCGGTTGCGCCTTTCGCGCAATGGTTCGAATTGATGATTTGAACATTTCTGTCTTGTTTAGTTATAAAGGGGAATAGGAGAAAAGAGGGAAAAGAAAAAAAAAAAAAAAAAAAAAAAAAAAGGAGGAGGAGGAAAAAAGAGGGAAAAATTTGTGCACACACGTTCCCAAAATTTTACCGATTCAGCCGAGCTACGGGTTGAAAAAAAAATTGTTGAGATAAAATTATCCACCCCTATAGAGTGTAGGCACGGAAAAACTTTTTCCTAAGTATATTTACGATGGCAGATAAGGTGGACAAACTGGCGGCTAAATACGCCATGTCGGTTAGCAACGCACAGGATATGGTATCTGGGTGGTTGACTGGGCGGATAGACGAGTATAAACAACAGGATCATGGCCAATCTGCCAATCTCCAGTCGCTCAAGCCACTGCCCAACGCTACACAGGGTTTGGGAGCAAAGCAGCAGCAGCAGCAGCAGCAGCAAAAAGCTAGTCAAGTGACTGCCACCACGCATTCATCCAAGGCACTTGACGCGCTGAAAAAGAAGCATCAGAAGGAACAGGCAGTTACAAGGCGGCATACGGAAAAGCATCACCGGGACAAGAACAAGAGCCACAGCAGCGATGAGAGTGACGAGGAGGAAAACCGCACCCGGTCAATATCCAAGCGCCAAAAATCAACGTCATTTTTAGACAGCTACAAGGCAAGCAAGAAGCGCAAAAAGTAGCGCTAAAAGAGTGAAGAAAGAAAAAAAAAAAGAGATGCGTGTTCCATTATCATTATTTATCCTCTCATGGTAGGCTTTTTTTCTTGTGTGTACGGTGTATATTGTATATATAGACTAGTAAGATTTTATTATGGGGTTTCAACCTTGACGCGCTTGGCAGAACGTTCATCAGTCTCGGCAGGCTCAGCAATCGGGTTCAACAACGACTGCAAGCTGCTGGGTCGCGAAGCGCTTGCATTCGATTGTTTACGCGGGCTGCTGAACGGCACTGGGGATCCAGCAGCGGTTGACGGCACGCTGGTTGGTGGTTTCGCCATCGCTGTCGCATTCGGGGTCGGCGACGCAGCCGCACTAGAGTTTGACGCGCTTTGGTCACCACCGTCATTCGGCGTGTATATACTCTCATTCGCCAGCCCCGAGCTTGTCGGTGGTATCGAACTGGGATAGTTTGATGTGGATGACATTAGTTCGCCGCTGGTATGGCGCCGAAATTGCGGGATATCTGGTCGGATCGACGACTTGTGCATTGGCCCGCTATATGACTTGCCCCGTGGCTGACTCTGCTGAATACCCGGCGGTTGATACGACATGGGATACGATCCTCGCTGCTGCTGCTGTTGTTGTTGTTGTTGTTGTTGTTGTTGTTGCGCGTAATTCCCGGTTGGTGATGAAGAGTTTGATTCCGAGTGGAACGGGTGATGAAATCCCGTATAATCCATCGGCGTTGGCGATCCACCTTGCCGAGAATATTGCACTTGCTGCTGCTGATTCTGCTGACCAGGTTGAACAGGCGGTGCAGGCATTAACGGATCATAAAACACACTCGGCACTCGTTCCGTCTTCAGCTGTTGTACATGTGGGTTGTTCGGAGGTTGATGCTGCTGCTGGTAATGCGGCGGTGGCGGTTGCGGTTGTGATGATTGTGGTGGCGGATACTGGCCGTGATTAGACTGAGCAGCCAAATTGCGCTCGTCCTGACTCCAATTGTTTATGCGGAATTGGATATCACTAGCCAACCGGTCAAACTCTTGAATATACATGTCCTCAGCCGCCGCACTGTGCTCACCAGCCCCATCGCGATTCCGGCTCTTGTCGCCCATATACCGGGACAATATCTCGCCAAAATTGCACATATCCAGCTGCACTTTAAGCAGTACATCAGCCATGGCACTATTTCTCGCGTTCATCCGGTAATTGGCGTCTTGCAGGCACCACACCGTGTGCTCCAAATTGCTGATTCTCGCCTCGTTGCTACTCACCAACGGCTCAACCTGCATTGGTGCTTGCTGAACTTGTGGAGGCGGCGGCGGCGGTGGAGGAGATGCTTGTGGAGCTGACGGCTGTGAATGCGAGTGTTGGTGATACGGCTGAGGCGCGACCACCGGCTGTGCATCTTTATGCAATTGAGATGGTGGTTGTGTATGCGGTGTATGCTGAGGAGGATGCTGAGGATGCTGAGGATGCTGACGCTGATGCATTTGTGGGGGTTGCGGTGCATGCTGCTGCTGCTGCGCATGGCGATGACCGTGATGAGGATACTGGTGATGAGAATACTCGGCCGTCGTATTTGGCATTGACAATGAAACCGACTTTACAAAACTCTCGCGCTGCACTGCAGTCTGGCGACTGGCCCGACGTTTAATAGCTCGTAAACTTTCCGTATCCCCACGTCGAAATGACCCCCCGCCGTGTTTAAATTCCCATTGCGAGCTGTCCGCTTGGCTGCCATTGTTTGAGCTCCCGTGAAACGTATCGTTAACCTTGTGGAACCCGTACATATTAAGTTGCCGTACAAACGACGACACATTGGTATGCTTAAAGTACTGGCTCAACACTTTAGAAAACTCCTCCCCAGGAGTAATCACAAACGAATCATCGCTTGGCGTCCACGAAATCAAGTGCCGAATAGACGCGTCTTCCAACATGCTAAAACACCCCTGGTTAGTTTCTCACTATAACTCAAACTGCACATACCTGTAAAGCTTGTGTATAAACGCCGCTTGGTTTACCTTGTGTCCGGATGCCTTTTTTTCGTTACCAATAGACTTGGTGTCGTTGTCGTTTGTGGACCCGCCAGTGGGCCTCGGTTGTGCACTAAATGCCGGCTTTGCCATCCCATTGCTGTTATTATTGTTGTTGTTATTATTATTGTTCACAGTCGAAACCTCGCCATCACTTTTATCAGACCCACGAGTCATTTGTTCAGACTCGAAATTTTCTAAAAAAAATCCTGGCGTGTTTGTGCGTTCTCAAAATTAAGTTCCTTGAAGTGATATTTTAGGGTTTTTACCTTTTTTTGTTTTTTTGTTTTGTGGTTCTGAATAATCAACGCAATGTACCCGTTCGGTCCATTATTTGTTAGTAAACTTTGAATGTTCGTTTCTTGTATACTAAGTGGTATAAATCATGCGACCACAAAAACACCAAGACCGTCTTTCTTTTCTTTTCTTTTCGCTAGGTACCGCACGTATTCAAAACAGCGTCGAGTCTTCTACCGAATGATAAACCGAAAATGCGGAGTCGTAAAACTTGGCGTATTGGAACGAAGAAAACTTTGTCGTCTCTTGATTTTTTTTTATTTTTTTTTGTGTGTGAGAAGAAAAAAATAAAAGAATGTTTGGGTTTGCGTCGTTGCTTTTGTTCGGCGCAAGTTATCAAATCTCAATCAATCACAAAGCGCAGTGATTGGGATAGGCTATAAAATAGATTTTCTCTTTTTTTAGGCGTAGATAAACGGGTATTCGGTTTGTATCTGTATCGCAGCAACAACAAAAAAAAAAAAGACCCAGTGTCGGGGAGTTTTGATATGTAAAGAAAGATGGAGGGATGGAAAAGGAAAAGGACGAGGCTTGACCCTATAAAGTGACAATTGAATGATTATATATGGCTTGGGCGAGAAGAAAGAAAAAAAATGTGCGAGGGGAAAGAAAGAGAGAAGGAAAAGAAGGAATAAAAATACATATTTTGCGCAAAAGAGAGAAAAAAAAAAAGAAAAAAAAAAAAAACGTTTGTTTCTCCTTTTCCTTTGCATTTGCTTTTTTAACTGTGTTTTCTTTTCTTCTTTGAATGAAAAACACTGAGAGGAAAAGAAAAAAAAATAAACCTTTCACATACGAGGTTGGTGAAAATTCCAGCAATGAGCTTGAAGCCAGCCATTCCAGAGAGAAGTCCTCACGCTATTATAATGCTTTTTAACATTAGACCCAATTTGGTTTGGATCTAGCCATCGTTACTTTTATCCGGCTCTCAACCAACACACACACGGGTCTAGTGGATTGTATATATACAGTATTTTTATACAGTAGTATTAGTAGTATTAGTAGTGGCACAGGAATATATTCAAGAGAAAAGAAAAGATAACAACAACAACAAAAAGGTCCAAGTGCTAAATTCCTCCGGCCCGTATTAGGCGATTTGGAAAATTGTCAGCATGCATTTCAACGGTTCCTTGGTAGTCAAAACAGTGAGTCGCAAATATCCATCCAGTCGATAATTAATTCAACACTCTGCTCCGGTGGGCAGGACTAGAGTAAATCATAGGTATTGCTTTTTCCACACTCTCCCTTTCTCTTATTGAAAAAAAAAATGGAGTTTTTTCGAAAAAAACAACTTTATAACTGACGGTTTGACGGAATATAGCGACGAATAGTTATCATTGTGTTTGCTCATCTCAATTGACGGTTAGTCTTTTGTAGCTTTGGACAAGATATATTTGTAGAACTCTCCCTGCTCCGGCCTCTCTGCTCCAAGCCTCTCTGCCCGGAGGGAGATATATCAGCCATACCAGTCATTTACCACTGGGTTGGGCCAGAAAGGGTTTTTATTTTTTATTTTTTTTTTTAATGAGGTTTAGAACCCCCCTTTTTTTTTTTTTTTTTTTTGTTTTTTGTTCATCATCTTTACAGTACGCCCGCGCCACATGGCCAGCACTTGCCGATACAGAAATCGCAGTCATCTCGATCGTGGAAAACACCTTTTGTGGAGTTTTTTTTTTTTTTTTAAAACAGCCACTGGTTTCATGGTTTCATGGTTTCATGCCAGAGTGAGGTCTTGTGAGATTAAGTTGGGTATCTTTATCTAGAAGAATCTAAAAAAGTAAACGTTAATTTACTGTCCGTCGCCTGTCAGTCAGTCAGGTCACTACGTTTTACAGTGTACGCCTACTGTACACTCGCTGCCAAGCGTCCATTCCTTGCAAAAATTTTATTCCTGACTGCTCCAGAGGGACAAAATGTCTGTAATGTTAGATGGAATCTCCCATTGCTTTTTATTTCTATTAGAATTATCTATAAATTATTATTTTGCGGCTGTCATCCGCTATAAGTTGTACAGTTGTATAGAACCTTGGTGAGTGATGCGGTGTTGCCGCCAAAAAGCTTCTATCAATCTGGCCAAGTTTCAAGCCCCCTCCCCCTTGCCCTCTCCTCTCCTCTCCTCGCATTATCCAACATCAAATAGGGCTGATGATTTTATCATTTTTTTTATTATTATTATAGTTTCTGCAAACCCCGACCTTGGTCTCAAGGCCTCTGATCTACAAGCTTTTCCAAAAAAAAAAAACCTTGTCTCAAACTCTCTTCCTACCCAATTCTCTGAAATCCAAACACTATCAATTGTACTGTATCTAGCTTGAAATAGTCTTGTCCAGCGCTTCGTTTCCGTTGGCAAATCCCGTTCCTCCCTCTGTTCATCCTATCACGATCGTGGACCAAAACGTGGAAGATCTGGATATTTGGGGCTGCGGTCTTTGTTATCCCAGTCGAGTTGTTCGGTACGTTTTAGCTCCGAGATTCCGGCATTTGAGCCCGGGGGGAGGGGGAGGGGCACGCGCGCTAGCAAATGGTGGGCCGTTGTGAGCCAAAAATAATAAATAATAAATAAAAAAAAGGAGAGACCGCCCGCGACTCACTCACTCTTTCTATTGTGGGTTGATCGACCCGTGCGCGCAACATCCCGCCTTCCGTTAATACGATAGTGTGCAGTACAGTACCAGGGTATCGCGCTAGACGAAGTACAGTAGAACCGACCTACCTAGTACCGGTAGAGTTGGGTTCGCCAGTCATTACTTGGTTACCTTTAACCTTGTATACGATTATATAATATCCGTTCATGTGTTGTATTAAATTCTGCGGCGACTCGTAAAGCGTGCTCGGCCTGTAACTCTAAAAAAGAAGAAAAACAAATAATATATTTAAAACCGACCTTTTGACCCATAAAACACGCGACTTGCTGCCAAGTTGGTTACTGTACTGTAAGAAGAAAAAAAAAAAAAAAAAAAAAAACCACGCATTTGAGACTTGAGTTACTGTAAAACTGACAGGGAAAATCGGGCGGTCGAGGCAGTACTTTAGCCGGGCCGACTTCTTTTGTTCTCTGCCCCTTATTTCGAGTGCAACATGTGGGAAAAATAGCAGCACGCTTGTCTCTAGAACGTTTGATGGTTGTAGCGTTTCGGTTAACTAACTGTAACCCTGGCCAAAAATACCCTAATTGTTCTATCTATTCGGTTATTGTTAAAACGTTAACCTAGCGATCCAGTCTTTATCTTTTTTGCTTCATTGTTGCACACCAACTCATTTTCCGAATTGATTTTTTTTACTAATGAAGTTGCATCGGTGGGCGTTGGTGCCTTTGGGGGGAGGGGGGTGGCGATCTGCGCAGTCTGACCGTTGCGCGGCGCACTCATAGACATGCCTAAAACAGCATTGCGCATATCAGTGTTCGATCAATCGTTTGTGTCACTGCGCCCCACCTGCTCAAATAGATTCCCTTTTTTATTTCAAGTCATTTTATACCTCAATTTTTAGAATTCGAACGGTTGAAGGTCTCATGCGTGCGTTCTGTCTTTGTTTCTGATAGAGAAATTGCCTGTCGTGTTTAGTACGTACAGTACTGTCAAGAGTACAGCCCAGCTCTCGCGTCAAGATCCTAGCCCGTTTGCACAGGTCCATTTGACATGGGTCTTGATAGCGGGCACGTGTAGTACTGCAAATACTGAAAAATGCGGTTTGTTGACATTGCACATATTCAGCACAATGCTTTATTATACAGTACAAGGATACGAAGGTTTTTTTTTTCTTTTCTTTTTGAATACGTGGCTCCATCTGAGGATCTCGGAAAAACTTTTTTCTTTTTTTTTTTTTTTTTTTTTTTTTTTCTTTCCTCACCACCACGATGATTAATATGAAAAAATAAAATACCTCAACTGTGCGCGGAGAGATGAGCGCATTTCTCCAGAGGCAATGACATCACCGGGCATCTTAATGATATACTGTACACCTGTAGACTATAATTAGGGGGCATCACGTGATCATGATCCCATCCCGAGCATGATAAGCTAAAGAAGGGTGATGTGATTGGTGCGAGGCAGACGTGCGGCCAGCAAACAAGTGCCTGTGTGCACAGTAGATCTTTAAACGTTACGCATGTCTCGACTGTACAGTACCTGGTTCCACATTGTATTGTACAGTGAAGTATTCCCTATGGATCTAGATCTCGAGGGGGATGAATATTCCCTCGTGAACACGCCTACTGTAGGTTTAGCAAAGGGTAATCGCTGTATACATAACTTGAAGTTGTGTCCACGGCCTAGTGTACTGTACTGTACTATTCGGCACGCTAACCTGGCTCGCTGCATCGCCCAACGTATTGTGCCGCGCTTATTAAATCATTGTAAGCGATCGTGCAGCAAAATGGCAAGGGGTTGGTTTACAGCGTACAGCACGCATGTGTGGCCAAAACAAAAATAAAAGAGGGGATAGATTACAGTGCTGTACAGTACATATCCTTCCAGACATTGAATCATAATCCACTGTACAGTACAGTACAGTGTACACCATGGTTGCACAACGATCGATCGGTCGTCGATGGATTACAGTACTACATAATGTGGGATGCAGTACATGTGCTTGACCGGTTTAGCTGGCGTGCATCGCCAAACCCGTGTTTGAATCCCAATTCAATTTGTAACGTTTAGATCGCGACGAACGGCGCTCAAGGAATCTGCGCATACACCAAGTTACAAGTTTTACAGTACAGACTCAGTTATATTCTACGATCGTTCGATCGATCAGCTCAGCAAAATTCGAGGGCTCCGTTCGTGCATGTGGCGTGCAGAAAATAAGAAAGAACAAAAAAAGAAATGTGTAGTGACTCAAGTTGTACATGTACTGCACTGCACTGCACTGTACAATGCACATATGTCATGTTAGTCGACCGGTTGGGTTGATTGCATCATGCTGCGCAGGGTTGCCCGAGGCGGGGGCGATCGGGAGTTTGTAAATCTCCGCATCAAAACGCATCAAAATTTAAATCAGATAAGTTGACTCCTTGCAAAACCAAAGCCAAATTTAATTAACTTAATATACCACAGAGATCTATCAAACTATAGAACTCTCGCATTGATAGAACATGCGATTAAAAAATAGTTTTTTAGCTTGATGTATAGTAGCCAGGCGTACGCCACATGGAGGCGGCAGAATATTTTTTTTTAAAAATATTTCCCCAATCTCGGGAACGCCTCCTTACCGTGCGGTAGAAGCATCCACTCAATTTGAGCTATTTCTGTAATCTCCAAGGACAGTCAAGTCAGAAATGAAATGGCATGGGGGCCAAATTTGGAAAATAATTTTTCCGTACATGTAACCATTCAAGGCGTTGTGGAAATCTCTCTTTCTCTCTTTCTCTCTTCTGCAGCCTTGCCAACGAGTTAATATTATTACTTATACAGCAGATGGATTGGAAGCTTTCTACTGTACGCCTTTGCAATGGCGTGCAATTTTCAAAAAGGCGCCATTCGGATCCGGTAGGGAATCAAAACGAAAAAAAAAATAAAAAAATTATCTTATGGTTATAGGTTCTCAACAAAAAAGAAAAAGAAAAGAAAAGAATAAAAGATCATCCTTTCGCGACTGTAGCTGATTGAATTTTGGGGCATGATTACCTGGCGATGGAAATGGCCGCGAGGTACGATTCAGCGTCTTTGGCTGGTCGGGCCAGCTCCTCGTCTGGCACTGGCTTGATAACACTAAACACATTCTCAACAACCATTGCCATTGACGACCGCCGACGGCTCGCGCCAAGTGCTTGCTGCTCGTGACGCCGCCGAGCATCCTCCTCCTCGCTCATCATCTCGTCATTCTTGTTTACGCTATTATTGTTGTTGTTCCCGTTTCTAGCCGAAGTACCAACTCCCATGCTGCTCATCTCCTCCAGTTCGGTATCATCCGACCAGTCATCGGCGCCTGATAACAGCGGCTGCCGGGCTGATGAGGCTGACGACACCCCGTAGCTTTGTCCTGATGCTGAGCTCATTCTTCGTCGTGACATATTGTTCCTTATAAAAGTATCAAGGGCGAAGGAAAGAGAATGGGGGAAAGACTGTCTGTTTATATTCCGCCACCCGTCTCTCCAGCCTATCCCCAGACAAAGGACCCTTTTTTTTTTTCTACTTGGTCTTATCGCTTGTTAGGCGCCCCCAGGCCCTCATTACTCATGCCCTGAGACATGCTGGTCATAAACCAGGTTTATGGGTTCCAGTCGCTGTCTGAGTCTTTGTCCGGTGCGGCTGACTAAGCCACGTCGGAGGTCCGATATACACATATCTATGCCCCCCCTCGCGTAGTTTCAAAGTTTCAGGTCGCTCCCAACCCCAACCGCACCCGCCGCGCCTTACACAAAAGTATTGGAAGGGAATTTTTTTTTATCCCTTTAATTTTGCCCCAGTTTGTTCCAAAAAAAAACAAAAACTTCCAGTACTTTTTGGACACTTTCTCGCTCTTAACTTGATAGAAAAATAAAAAGGAATACAAAGGCTAGACAAACAGCATAGAGAGAGAGAGAGAGAGATAGCAGTAATGAGCTCTCCACAGCCCACTGATGCATTCACCAGTCAAATAAATGATAAAGATGTCAAACGAAAATCGGTAGACAGTTCAACAAGTCATCAACAGCAGCGCAAAAGTAAAGTCAGGAAACCCGAGCGTGGGCAGACAAACCACCCTTGGTTGTATCGATATGCGATTCCCAATCTAACCGAGCTTGACATGGCCACAGTGCCGCATCAAATGTACAACCACCACCCAGTCAGCGTGCGAGGGGTTGACACGGCAGACGAGCGCTACCCAAAGATGCACCAGCTTGAAGACACCTTGTCGATTATGGCGCGAAAGGGTTACCGGTACACGTGGGGTGTTGCCCGTAAATCGCTGCCTAATCTCAAGTACACGGCAATTGACCTCCCCCCGTATACCCCTCGCATGTCGTATGAAGAACGCAGCGAGCAGACTTTTTTGTCCAAAGACGGGTTGACGGTGGCTAGTAACGAAGGGTTCCGGTCAGCCCGCAGCAACGTGATGGTCCGTGAAGGCGACTGGTACTACGAGGCCAAGATTCTACGGGGTAATGAGCAAGGAAATAAGGACGCGCATGTTCGTGTTGGGTTTGTTCGCAGAGAAGCAGAATTGGAAGCGCCAGTGGGCGGTGATGGGTATGGATATGGATTTCGAGACGTTAATGGCGAAAAGGTGCATTTATCCCGGCCCAAACCGTTCATGAACGAGCCATTCCAAACCGGTGACGTGATTGGGCTGCGGATTAATATCCCTCGCGCCGCTGACTTTAAATCAGTGCCAGTGTTTCGCGATCGGTTCCCGTTAAAGAAGCGAAACCTGTACTTTGAAGCGATTGATTATGTGGGGACGAAGGAAATGAACACGCTAATGACCCCAATGTCTCAGCGGAAAAAGGACGAAAAAGTGTTTGAGCCGCAGACAATCCCCAACAGCTGGATTAGAGTGTACAAGAACGGCAAGGATATGGGTGTTGCGTTTGAGGATTTGTACGAGTTTTTCCCGCCCAGCTCGGACGTGCTGAAACGGTGGGAAGGCCGGTTGGGCGATGATGGTATGCTTGGTTATTACCCTGCCATCAGCACGTTCAAGGGCGGTATGGTCCAGGTCAACTTTGGGCCGGACTTTGACTATCCTATTCAAGGTAGCCGGGCGATTAGCGAACGGTACGATGAGATGATTGCTGAGGATGTGGTGCAAGATGTGATTGACGAGGTTGATTTTGAACTTCAAACTGTAGACGGTAGTAGTGGCGCCCTTCCGCAGCAGCGACATCAAACCAAGGCCGTATCACGAAATGGCGGACAAGGACAAGGACAAGGACAAGGACAAGGAGGCTCATCGCCGTCTCAACCTCCACCGGAACCGTCACGACAGGGCTCACCAGAAGACGAGCCGTATTCAGTGCAATCTGCGCCGTTTATTCCGGTCAACCACCCCGGCGGGGTTGACCTGACAGCTAGCACTGCGGCGTATAATTCGGAAATGGTCCAGCCGTTGGCGTTGGATCATCGCATGTCGTTGCAGGGGCCCCAATCTGGTTCGGTGCTGCATTTGGCGTCATCCACCGACGAATCGTGCGGTAACTTGCCAATAGCGTTGGAGTTGCCGCAATCGGCGGTGTTTGCCAACGCCAAGGCCATGTCGCAGCCAAACAGTCAACCAAGCTCTCCTGTACTGGAGCATCTCAGCCATAAACCGCCGTATAAAGTCCAAGGCGGTGCGGTTGAGGTCGACGTCCCATCTCAGGGCTAATAACCAGTCTAGTATTTATTCAGATAGTTTTATGTAATGCATACAAAAGAGTAGGACCAGAGAAGCTCGAGCGATTTGCGGCAATTCTTCTGAGCGCTTTTTTTCTATTTCAAATCGTGACATGTAAAGTTACCAGTATTTATCCAAATAGATTAGAGTTGTAGTTTGCGCTGGGTTTGTGGTTCTGGTTGAGCCAACGTCAATACTAATGGCGCCAAATTTCAAAACCTCCGGGGGTGATTGGACAAAAGTATAACGCTTTTGAGCGTTGCCGCCACCATGTCAAGTGGTTCAAATACCTACAAAAATATGGTTCTGTTTGATGTTTTCGCGACAGTTCATGCAGTCCTCGCTTTGGTTATTTCGGTAGTACTTTTCCTGGCACGTCGAGTGTAGACGGGTCGGGCAGTTTTCAGTCGGGCACTGCAAGCCCATGGTAAAGAACGCCTTGCACACTGCACAGTCCTTTAACGTATCCAACCCGTCAACCCCAAACGTTTCTTTCAAATAGCCCTTGAGCTCGGCCAGCGTGCGATGACTAGGCACCAGATTCCCATTCACCTCGTCAATCCACCCTTGGTTCACAAATGAGTCCACTAGCCGTTGCGAGGAGGTTTGGCGAAACTCAGCCAGGTACTCGCGCTTGTCGATATAAAACTTGTTGGTGGGTAGGTTATTGTCCTCGCCAAATATAGAGTTGAGCAGCATTCGAAACACATTAAGCTCCAGATTGGTATACGGCGTGGCTTGCTTCAAAAAGTCCCGATCCTTTTCGGTATTCACCAGGCAGTACACAGGCTCCCGGGTGGTCTGGTCTCGCCGTTTTTCAATTTTGAATTTCCCCAGCCTCGCAGCACTCTCCACCAGCTGCAGCACGGCCTGCAAATCATTATACCCTTCGTGGACCGGCTCTGCTTCCAAAAGCTCTCTGTGTATCGCGGCCAACTCTTTTTCGAAAATAACCCGCTTGGATAGGAATATCTGCACTATGGCGCGTGCCAAGTTGCTCCACTCCAATTGCTCTCCCTGGCTCATTTCCCGCTGTCTAAATTTCAACGGGTTAATAGGAAACGCGTAGGGTAATCTCGAAACTTTTTTTTTCCTACTAAGAATTGGGACAAGAAGTTACCCGGCAATACGACGATCACCACGCTTTTATATTTTTATTTTTCGGTAAAGACACTTCATCACATCAAAAAAACACCAACATTTTAGGCGCAATGTCATACCCCTACGGCAACAACTACGGCCAGCCACAATACGGAAGCAACCCACAAAACCTGCAATTTATCCAGGGCCAGTATGGCGACGCATCAAACCAAGCATTTACACCAGTAGGCGGGTCAATGACACCACAAGCAGGCGTGGGTGGTGACGGTGGTGCGGGTGGGTACAGCTACGGCGGCGGCGGCAGCGGCGAGGGACTATCACGAGGTATATTTGCAGCATTCAGCACGAGCGGGTACCCCGGCGAACCACCTTTACTCGAGGAACTGGAGATCAACTTTGGCCACATTAAACAAAAAACCCTAACCGTGTTGAACCCGTTTCGAGCCATCAACCAGCATATAATGGACGATTCTGATCTGGCCGGTCCAATCCTGTTTTGCCTGCTGTTTGCCACGTTTTTACTGCTCAGTGGTAAAGCCCACTTTGGGTACATTTATGGTGTCGCGTTGGTCGGCACGCTCTCACAATACGCGATTCTGAATCTCATGGCATTAAACTCGATCGATTTGCTGAGAACGGCGAGCGTTTTGGGGTACTGTTTGCTGCCGCTGGTAGGAACAAGCGCGGTGGGCATTGCCATCAACATGGATAACCTGTTTGGCTACATTTTTTCCGCATTTACCATCTTTTGGTGCACATACTCTAGCTCGGCGATATTCGTGTCGTATCTGCAGCTGACGGAAATGAGGGTGCTGGTGGCGTATCCATTAGCCCTGTTTTATGGCATTTTCTCGATTATGGCATTGTTTGTAGAAAAGTCGTCGTTATAGTTAAAAGAAAAAATCTGACCGCGCGCTGAAATTTTTCCTACTGCACACACTAACTCACCAAAAACCATGAGAATAGGAACTAGACGGCTGTTCTCGCAACTCTCCAAGGGAAATAAACCGTTTTATGTAACCACGCCGATTTTCTACGTCAATGCGGCACCGCACGTGGGGCATCTTCACTCAATGGTGCTGGCCAGCACGATCAGCAAATGGAACGAGTTTTTGACCAACAAGAAAGGGTTCTTTGTAACTGGTACGGACGAGCATGGGCTGAAAATTCAACAGGCCGCAGACAAGGCCAAGAAACCGCCTCGAGAGTTTGTAAACCTTGCATCGGAGAGCTTTAAACATTTAGCAGAGGTGGGCCAGGTGGATTGTGACCGGTTTATTCGCACAACCGACAGTGACCACCAAGTGGCTGCTCAATCGCTGTGGCAAGAACTGGATAAACGAGGGTATATCTACAAGGGCCAGCATAGCGGGTGGTACTGCATTTCCGACGAGACTTTTTACCCAGACACTCAGGTTCACGAGCAAAACGGCGAGATGGTGTCCAAGGAGAGCGGCAAGACTGTGGAGTGGACTGCCGAGGAAAACTACTTTTTCGCGCTGTCCAAGCTTCAACAACCATTGTTGGAGCATTTGCGGCGTAATAGACAATTTATTCAGCCGCAGGTCAAGTGGGACGATATTGAGCGGGAGGTCGAGCTTGGCCTCCCTGATTTGTCCATATCCCGGCCCAAATCGCGCAACAGCTGGGGTATCGCGGTACCCGGTGATTCCGAGCAGATTATGTACGTGTGGTTTGAAGCGCTGGTCAATTATTTGACCGCCGCAGGGTACCCAAACAACCAAGCAGAATCTGTTTTCCCACCAGATGTGCAGATTATCGGCAAGGATATCGTGCGGTTCCACGCAATCTATTGGCCAGCGTTTTTGATCGCAGCGGGTCTGCCGCTACCAAAGCAGTTGGTGGTTCACGCGCATTGGACTATGGACGGGCACAAAATGAGCAAGAGCTCGGGAAATGTGGTGGATCCGGTTTATACTATCGAGACGTTTGGCGCGGATACGGTCAAATTTTACCTGCTAAATGATGGATATATCGACCATGATACGGTGTATAGTAACGACCGAGTGGTGGCGCGGCACAACACTGACCTGGTCGGCAAGTACGGCAACTTGGTGATGCGGGTGTGCGGGCCAAAATTCAACATTAGCCGCGCGCTTACTATAAATGATCCGGGGGCTAACCTCCAGCTGATCACTCCCGAGCTCGAGACCCGCCACAAACTACTGGTTAATGATACAAACACGCTCGTAGAGAGGATGGCGGAGCATATGGATCAGTTTCAAACCGCCCGGGCGTTGGGCGAGGTGTGGAACCTGATTTCCTATACTAACCGGTTTTTACAAGATGCGGCGCCGTGGACTTTTAAGACGAGTACTGCTGAACCAGACGCGGTGATCCAGGCTGCAGCAGAGGTGGCGCGCGTGACGTCAATCTGCCTGCAACCGTTTATCCCAGACTACGCGTCAAAGGTGCTGGACCGGCTGGGGGTTGATCCGCTTAAACGGACTCTAGCCCATGCTCAATACATGGCGGACCGTGGGTATGGCAAATCGGCCAATAGAAAGGGCGACTATCCTGTACAATTCATCTCTTAACTAATCTGCATCAACTTTACTTCCAAACTGTCCAAATCGAGTAGCGCCAACTGCCCAGTCTTGCTAAACTCGGGTAGGGTGACGAGCCGAATTTGAGTCTCGGCATCGCCCACCATGCGCGTGTCAAACTTTTGCTGGTTGCCAACCACATACACATGAGGCGTGGTGCGGACTACAAATGGATCGTCCTGGGCGAATGGGTAGGACCAGAGCGTGTCGGGACAGGTTGGCGCCACATGCTGCCATTTTAGAGTATAATCCATTAGTTCCAGCCGGTCCCCAAAATCGGCGTATTTGCAAATATCGTCAATAGTCTGCCCGCTGCACCCGAGCAAATGCACATTGTCAATGCCAAAGGTATAAGGGTTGGTGGTGGGTTGAAACTGGCCCGTTTCAATAAACTCTCGGGAATCAGCAAATAACCCTTTATGCAATGGTTGTTGAGGCATGGTGTGTGTGGTTGGATCGCACTCCCCTGGCATGATCGCCACCTTGACCGAAGTACACAGCTCGGAAATCATTCGGTCCAACCGGCCTAGTGGCTCGCCATTGTACTTCATATTGTCTCGTGCGTATTTTGATTTACCGGCTTTGATTTCTGGAACTTGCTCAGCAATGCTGTTCCCAACCATAACCACCGTTGATATGCTTCTCGCTAGTTCGTTATCCTCCTCTCCACCTAGCTCACCCAACAGAAACTCCTGCAAAAGCTCCAGTCGGATTGGGTCCTCGTCCACTGACCCCACGTTAAGCCCGGAAACCAACGCAACCAACCGGCGGTGGTCCTTCATGGATGGTTGACGGGTCGGCTGTGGAGCGTACCCCGGCAGTTTGATATCCACTACTTGGAAACTACCCTCAGAGTCCTCGGTGCCTAATACGGCAATCACCGATCCAGTCACCAACAACTCGGAAGCGACGCGTTCGCCACACAACTCCAACCGGCCACTTTCATCCTCCAGCAGCACCGTGTCGTTCTCATCGCCAAAGTATTGTTTAGGCGGGTCCGCCTTTGGACCGTACACTTTGGCAGTCACTTCTTGTAGGATATTCGGTTTGTACTTCATTTCCTTGTATACAGTGCCAACCAGCCATACTAAACGGCCCTGGCGCACGTCCAACACCTTTTTGCACTGCCTAGCCGTGATATCGTTAATCTTCATGCCATTCCACGCGTCTTGTGCAGCTTTGGTAATGTTTGCTCGGAGCATTTCCAACCGCATGTAATAGACGCTGGCGTATTGATGCGCAAACTTTCGATCCTTCAGCTGCAGTTTCAGCCCGTCATTCTGCTCAAGATGCGTTTGGCTCGACTCTGCCCGGTCAATACTGGTATACTCTTTGCCAGTGGGTGCGCGTTGGAAATCGTCAATATGATAGCTCGATGAGGTTGTCATGCTTAAAAAAATAAGTTTGAAAAAAGGAAGAAATCGCGTGTCGCGAAAATTGAGTGAGAAAAAAAAAAGTATTTGGGAAGATTCCTAATATAATAATTTACACGTTATTAAGCAAATTGATCCGCTTCTCATCCTCCTTATCAAGCTCACTACCAGAAATAATCCGATGAGCCCACTTCTTTTGCTCCTCAGACGCCAGTTCCGGCTTTTTGAGATCGTTTCGCTCCCATTCTGGCTCTTCAGGGGCATGGCCAATTGACATGCCCACTCGCACCAACGTTTCCAACGCGCCATTAGAGTTGTCCGCCAAATCGCCGTCAAATTTGATCTTGTTTGGTTGGAATAACACCACCAAGGTGGACCCGCCAAACTGAAAGTATCCGAGTTCGTCGATCCGGTCGACTGTATCGCCAGCCTTGGCGGTAATCACAGTGCTCCCGACCATCATGGCGCCCACGCACACCACCATCACCGTCCCAAACTCTTCACTTTCAATCGGCACCAACGTGCGCACATTCTCGCCGTATACATCCAACGCGGATCGGATCGCCATTGGGTTGACAGTGTAGTACTCACCCTCAATCAACTTTGGCTCACCCATCACGCCCTTTACAGGAATATGGAACCGATGGTAGTCTTGAGGAGCTAATCGGAAAATCGCCAGCGACCCGTTGGTGAACTTTTCCGCCATTTCCGGATAAGCATTACCAAACAACCGCTTGATGCTAAACTCTCGCCCTTTGATCCAGATATCCGTGGCTTGGTCAACGGTTTGGAACATTGTGGTTCGACAATCCGCGGGCGATACCGCGATACGCGGGTTGTGCGGCGCGTCGCATGGTCGCGCACCTGGTTTCAGCTTGCGGTAAAAAAACTCGTTAAACGACTTGAAATTCTCCAGCGGTTCCGCCACATCTTCCATATACAAATTGTGGAACTTGATAAACGGCACGATATTCGCCACGCTTTCCGGGCTGTCGTATTTCCGCCCCTGTTTCACGCTCATTGACCGCAACAACCCACGGATTCGCCGCGCCTCCATGCGGCGTTGGCTTCGGATACCTCGGTATAATAACCGTATACCTAACCGCACGTACACGCTCATCTTTTCCTCCAACACATACCCAGTGACTCGATCCTGGACCAAAATATTGGCAGAGTTGGCGCCTAGTTTGTAATTCCCGTATCCAACCTTGGACACAATCTTGGAATACCATCGTTTCCGGGCTTGGTTCGACGTGACGTATCGGTCCATCACCAGTGTGTCCACTTGGGCCCAGTTTTGACTGGCACAGGTAGCCAAGTGGGTGACAATATCAATCTCGGTGCGTTTCCCGAGACGCGGTTGGTTGCAAACCGGGCATGTGCTGATTTGGATAACGCGCTCGGAAACCCGCCCATTCTCATCATCAGACATACTATCCAAGGTATCAGTGCTCTGCCCCAATTCTTTATCAGGGTCAGACTCCATATCCGCGTCGTCAACCACTTCACCGCGGTCATCTTGAAGCGAGTCCTTGACAATCTGGTCCTCAAGGCAAATTACCATTTCGTCAATAGTCAGCTCGCCATCCTCTCTTGACCGGCCAAACCGGGTAAAGAATCCTTCCTTTGTCTTTTTCGCCAATGTGGACCCTAGAGAATCCAGCATTGTGGTCAGTTCCAAGTAACTAATCGTCTCAGTGTCGTCAATATCATACACCCGGATCAACCCCCGCCAGAAATGCTGCCGAAGCGCGGCATAGGGTAGGAACCGGCCCCGGATCACAATCTCGGGTGAATGCTTGGCCTCCCATTTTGTGGCATGCTTGAGCTTGAGCGCAAGTACAAACTCTTTATGCTCCTTGACGTCTAGTGATGTCGTCGTCGTTGACATATCGCTCATTTGGTCATCATCAATCGTGAGTTGTTTCAAATCCGGCGCCAAGTTGGACGAGTTGGACGACGACCCATTCTCAGATACCAACTCTGCTGGAGTAACCGGCGCGGTTTGCGATGGAGTATTGTTTCGCGACTTGAACCGCCGAATCGACCCCATCTTTGGCATTTTGGTCTTTTTCTTGGGCGCTTGTTGTACAGGCAGCGATGCCAGCTCTTCTGGATCATACAACCCAGTGTCCGGATCCGCAACCGGCGCCGTGTTTAGCAGCTCTTGCACGTTCAAGTCACAATCCGCCACAAAATCATTCAGCGAGAACCGATCCTTATCCATCACGGTAAAATTTACAGAAAACGATTGCTCGTGTTTTTGCACCGGGAACAGCAGTTTTTCGTTAAACACTGGGTTCAAAGTATGCCGTTTCCATGGCGTGCGAAATACTTTTTTACCAAACGTGATTACCACAAACGGGTCCATATCAAACCCCATCCGGGTCATGTTTCTTTCAGGAGGTAGATCAGTAACCTTGACCAGGTCTAGAAACACCACGCCAACCACACTGCTCTGTGTGTTGAACTCATACGGTCGGGACTTTTTCTTGGACCGCTTTTTCCGGCTTCTACCTTTATACCGCCGCCCCTCTGCCTTATTTGGCTGGGCAGCGGAGGTAATTTGAATGCTAGGAACCTGCTCAGTAGCTGATAATTCCATTTCCGGCTCGCTCTCAATCTCAATATCACTCTCATAATCATCATCTTCTTCCTCCTCGCCAAATGAATCCTCCACCAGATCGTCCAATGCATCGTCCGATGTATCGCCCTCGTCGCCGCTAATCAGCGATACAGACTCCAGGGTCCCAGGAAAGCTTGGCTCCAGCATGTCATCGGACCCTTCCATGGCTGATAATAATCTGTACCACAGCTGCGAAACGTCATCGTTAGGGTCTTTACTGGTTAGAGAAAACTTTAGCAGTACTTGACCCGCCGACCCGCCAAGACTGTCAGGTTTCAGTGAATGTATAGCAAACCACCGCGCCTAGAAACGTTAGCCACTTTTTTCCCTCAGAGACAAAAAAATAATAATACCTCATTTTCCGGATCATCCGCCTGGTAGTTATTGAATCTGGGGAACAACTCGTCCAGGGTGAGATTGATCTCACCAACGTAGTTTTTGCGAAACCGTTCTTTATCCCAAACTTTAATCGACAAGCCGTGTTTCCCAGTGTACCCAGTTAGGTTAATGTTGAAGTCAGAGTTCCACTCGCACTCGCCATTGCTGATGGATGTGGTGTGGGTCGAGAACCGGTAGTGATTGCCCCGGACCACAATGTACTGTTATAAAGAGAGGGTTAGCGCGCAATTAGATGATAAACAGGGAGGGGGGGGGGGGGGGGGGGGGGGGAACTTACTGGGCTGACTACTTTGACCTTGTCGGTGCCTAGCAAACCGGATCCCTAGACGGATTAGTTAGCGTGCTTTTTAGATATTTGAAAAATATCATACCTTGATCACCGACACTTGCAGGGACAAACCGTTGATTCCTTCAATCAACGGTTTGGACATGCGACGTCGCCGTCCTCTGATTATCCCTCGCATTGCCTGGTCGTTCTTTTTTTTTTGTTTTTTTTTTCAAGCGCGCTAGTTTTGTACAGTAAATAACTTAACAGTCTCGAGAAGAGAAAGGAAAGTAATAAAAAAGAAGGAAAGAAAGAGAAAGGGAATCGGTTCTTTTTTTTTGTTTTTGTTTTTTCCAGAAGTGTCGAAAAGTTAAGGAGTTGATTTCGTTTCGAATTTATATCCACCCACTTGTAACCATGCGGCAACACTAGCTATCTTTCTTTCTTTCTTTCTTTTTTTTTTTTTTTTTTTTTTTTTTTTTTTTTTTTTTAGTTTGTTGCTTTGTGTTGTTATCCAATACGATTGACGATTGGTGGTTGGTTTTTTTTCGTCAAAGCCCAAGTTTTCTTGCCAGCAATACACAATACCAGAACAGGGTACAAATAGGTTAGCTGTTTGTCAAGCGACTAACGTTATGGTGGCTGTAACCTTAATTTTTTCCTTTTTCTTCCTCTCTTTATCCGTACGGTATAGCGTGCGTTAGCGTTACAAGCAGGGTTGGAGGGGCTTCTCCCTTTGTTGTGTAAAAAAAGGAGAGAGAGATATTTAGCTCAAAAAGCCCGGCCCGACGCACTGGTAACGTCACCACCCCATGCATATGTTTGGGAGCAGAAAAGAAAGGGAATAATAAAAAAACACGACACCACCGCAGTACTGAAGCTGCAACGAATAGCAAAGGAGAGTAGCCATGGGACGCGTCTACCCACGGTCGTCTTTTAAACGACACTTACGTGGCTACAACAACACTCAGGTAAAGGGCAACGCCGACGTGTTGGTGTATCTAATGTACCTGGAGTATCTTGAGCAGCTGGTGGAAACCGCGTCCTCGCCGACATCTGCCGAGCGAGGAGGATCAGGATCGGGAACAACGTCAATCAAACCTAGGGATATCAAGCGAGCCTCCAAAACGGTGCTGAAAAAGTTCAAAGGGTGATGATCCGTTGCCTGGTGGGATTAGCCCTAATTGTTACGGCTATTTTAAGGTTCAGGGGCTTGGTCAATGCGCGTTCACCTAGATGCATCAGATGTATGGCTAATGTACTGGTCCTAGATCTGCTCACCACTGAACTCTGACCGGATTTATCGTGAGAAAGGAGGGGTGAGTTTTCTCGCCGTGCGTTTGATAGGCTAAAGCTATTCTGGCGATGTCTTGTTGTCTTTGACAGCGTTTCTCTAATTTCATATAATCTTTTTAGTATTGTTTTGTCAGTTTTTTGATATAAAATGAAGTGATGATGATGATAATAATAATAATAAAGTCTTTTCAGTTCCTGCGACCACTTTTGAGCTCCTAAACCCTAGCATTGGCAGACTTCAAAAATGACCTCGATGTATTGCACCACTACTCCCGGACATTTTCCATAAGACTGGTACAAGAGTCTAACCACTGAATGACTACTATTTGTCAAAAGCCAGAAGGAAAATACTCGCGATGATCCCTCCATCGACTCTTCTCACATAGACGCTTATTATTAGGTTGCGTTTACGGTGAAATAGCTGCCCGAGTGTATTTTGCTAGTCTTTGCGCACACCAGATAATACCCTCAGCCGTGGGATACAATGTGAGCTCTAATAGCAGTTTTTTGCATCTCTATCCTTTTGACTGGGTTTAGAATCGGTAGCGAACCTCCGTTTATATAGACCATTATGTGTGTGCGTTTATATGTGATTGATACTCCCGTCTATATAAGGTCAGGGCTCAAATGACTTAAATCGCTCCCAATAACAGTTGAACTCGGTTTAAACTAGATTTTAACTCGCTTTTTTTTTTTTTTTTTACAACAATAAACGCGCTCTACTCCACTGAATTATACTCAACTACCGTTTAGTGTGTAGCCAAGGGGCCTTTCGAATCTGGGTCACGCAAATGATCCCAGTAACCGGAGCTGAAGCCATGTTGCGATCGCGGGACTCCATGGCGCATCCTTAACAAGTTCGACTGTCTGCCCATAAAGTTTATCAAACGTTTCTCGCCGTGAGCTTACGGATGGTCTCGTTGTATGGATCGTTGCATACACTGCGTCCTATAATGGTCACACGCATAGTAAATGGGGCTGAGGCTGGGGGTCTGGTATATCAATGCAATCGACCATGCAGCTGCAGCAGTCGAGGTGTCCACCTATTCCCTTCGTGAGCCCCAGCAGGATACAGAAACTCGCTAGGAAGCTCCCGCCCTCATAATCTGTTCATCGGATGATCGGATGATCTGATGATCTGATGAGGTATGAAATTACGAGCCGAGTGTTGATCAAGCTTTGGCGATCAGTGTTTGGGACCTACGATGCCCACCACTGATTCCGATCTGCTAATCAGGGTGGGTGATACGCAGCGGTGAACAACATTGTAACAGTACTGTGGGCTGTGTATTCGGGCTTTGAAAGCACGGTTTCACTTGCCGCGCGCCAGCCGACATCCGACTGGGAGTTTGTTCTCCCGCGCCTCCCGCGCGTTTTTCCCCACAACTGTATATTCTACGCACCCCTACTTATCGCTGCAGCAGATTCTGTTGGTTCATAGTGTACATGCGTCACTAATTTACCTACAGTGGTGATCAATCTAATTGAACCGGCTTTCTAGCGTTATACCGCAACATATAGTGTATATACGCGTTAACTATTGGCTGGTTGGTGTAATCATCGATTCAATCATAAATGGGTCTGCAAGTGGCCAACATAAAAGATTTTTTTGGTCAGTGGCGTCTGTAAATTCATGACCATTTCAATAGAGTATTGGCAAATCTAATGTCATGTGCAAGTTACTGTTTAGACCTCGGCACTGCTGTACCAAGGAGGGGTGGGGCCTTTCCAATCTTGACAAAGATCGACCAAAAGCTAAATTTACTCCATGGCTATCTTGCGATTACTGTACAACCATAGGTTGGTGACGCTCAACAGCACAGTACGCCAACACCCAAGCATGCAGTGCATGAGGTTTTGATTGAGGTACCCCTCCCAAGTTTGCATGCGTGAAGTGGAGATTTGGCGGTTTTTTTTTTTTTTTTTTTTGACAAGCAGACGGGCCGTATATGCACGCATGTATGCAGATCAGTCTTCCAGAACCATGGCCGTTTTTTTTTTCGGCGACAGCAGTAAGGATGTTACACTAGCCGAGTATATAAACTAGCACAATTGCCCATGAGAAATGAGATTCAACAAACACTTTATAATTGCAAGATGAAACTCTTCTCAAACACCCTTCTCAAGTCCATTGCCGTTTTGGTAGCAGCCAGTATTGTCAGCGCCGATCCGGTGCTGCCCACTGATGATGAGTTTTATACCCCACCTAGTGGGTATGAGTCCAAACAGCCAGGTGAGGTGATCAAATCACGTGAGGTGCCAAACCCGCTTCAAGGTCTGACCAACGTCAACACTGCATACCAGCTAATGTTCCGAACCACCAACACTGACGGCGATGCGATGGCTGCGGTGACGACGGTTGTGGTCCCGCAAAACGGTGTTACCGACCGGTTGGTTACTTACAACGTGGCTGAGGACAGTGCATATATCGGCTGCGCGCCAAGTTACTCTATGCAAACCGACAATGCTGACGGGTCGATCCAAATGATTATCGACGCGGGGTATATTGCCAATGTGCCTGACCACCAGGGACCAAATTCGGCGTTCACCGCGGGCAAGCTCGAGGGCCAGATCAGCTTGGACTCGATTCGGGCCGCAAAGTCGCTGGAAGAGGTTGACTCGGCAAACGTCAAGCTGACCATGTGGGGGTACTCGGGTGGGTCAATCCCAACCGGTTGGGGCGCTCAGTTGGCCAAGACATATGCGCCGGATCTAAAGTTTAGCGCGGTCGCTATGGGCGGGGTGGTGAGCGATTTGTTTAATGTGCTTGACAATTGCAACAAGGGTCTAACCGCCGGGTTTGTGCCAACCTCGGTATGGGGCCTGTCGACTGAATACGCCAAGTTCAAGGACCTGGTGGATAACGGGCTGAATGAGGTGACTGCCGAGTATTTCAAAAAACCATTGAGCCAGTGCACCACCGGGAACCTAATCAGCTTTGTGTTTCAAAATATTTTCAACTACTTTAAGGACGGCGAGGCGATTATGGACGACCCAGAGGTCAAGAGCATCTTGGAGAGTCTGAAGATGGGTGGGGACACCCCGGATATGCCGGTGTACGTGTACCAGTCGGCAAGTGACGAGACCGTGCCGGTTGACGGTGTCGACACTGCAGTTGACCAGTTCTGTGCCAATGGGGCTACGTTGGCTTACCACCGGTTCGACACTGGCAGCCATATTAGCACTGCGGAAGACAACGCTGATGCGGTGTTCAAGTTTTTGCAGGACGCGATGGAGGGCAACGCGGGTATCTCGGGCTGCTCAACGGTCACCGCTTCTGGAAAGGCGGCTGCAAACACCAATGCGGTGTTCGCCAGCAAGGAGGACCAGGTCCGGGCTTATGCTGATGCGTGGAACAAGCAATTTGGTGGTAGCTAGGTTTGTTATACATTTCTGTAGCCCAACTTTGACTCAATTCGTATTACAAGGCTTATAACGTAAATGCTTTTTTATAAATCACGGAACTGTTCTAGGTTCACCAAGGCGTAATCAGGTCGGCCCTTGTTGGCGACAAAGATGCCCTGGAGCATGGCGGTGCTGATTGGCTTGCCAATCTCCTCCGCCAGCCGCACAAACGCCTCGCAATACTCATTTTCACCCTCATAGAACCGCAAAAACATTTGCCGAATCTGATCCGCAGTGGCGTTATCCACCAGCATCTTATAATCTACACGCCCGGGTCGGATCAACGCCGGGTCCAGCTTTTCTGGATGGTTTGTGGTCATGAAAATAAGCCGCTCCTCCGCCGACGCCACCCCGTCAAGCGCGTTTAGCAACCCCGAAAACGTGACGCCAGAAGTGTAACCCTGATCATCAGCCTGTTTTCGCTCGCTAAACGCCGCGTCAATATCCTCCAACAGCAAGATGCTTCTATCCGGAACATGGTTCATGAGGTGGTTGAGCCGATCATCAGTCATGGTCTGCTCGGCCAGGTTTAGAATACAAATATTATAGTCCAAGTGACCCGCCAGCGCTTGGATTACACTCGACTTGCCACTACCCGGTGGACCATACAGCAAGTACCCCCGTCGGTATGGAATGCCCCGTTTATCGTACCACTCGCCATTCTCCAAAAACTCCTTGACGTCAGTGATTAGATCTTCTTTGAGCCCGGCTGCTAAAATCACCGACTCGGCGCTTCGTTTCTTTCTAGGCGAGCCAAACGGCCGCCATTCCGGCCCGTATGATGTGAAAATAACTGTCTTGCCCTCTTGTTTTTTCAGCGCCATTTCCTCCGATTCTTTCAGCAGGTTTTGCAGCACCACCCGGTCGCTGTACAATGTGGTGATGGTGATGGTCTCAAACGGTGATCCCTTGCCCAGGTCCATCAACCGCCCGGATCGTTCTCGGTTAACTTGGAGGAACGCGCCTTGGTATCTTAGCCAGTGTTTACCAGGCCCAGGTACTAACGAGAAATCAGTGGTCACACTGCCATTTTGATGCTGTTTATAGGTGGTTTGAACCGATAGCTGCCGGTTGCGCCGATTCGGCCGCCTACTCAGCCATTCCAGCACCCAATTATAAGATTGATCCCGAGACGAGATTTCCAGATCCACAAACATTAGCCGCTTGAGGAGCGTGGCTGATCGGACCAGCGCATGCCTTGACACTGCCAACCCGGCCCCAAGCCCCATCAACCCAAACCCTGCTGAAAAGAATGGGTTTGATTCCAGCAGGTTGGATAAAAAGTTTCCTGATTCGTTGGTAGTGTTAGTAACAGGAGACTGTGCTGCTTTTTCCACCGTCTCCGCAGTGATACTAGGTTTATCACTCATTTTTTTTGGATTCTTGTCTATTAATCTTGAATCTTGAATCTTGGAAAAAAAAATTTAAGGGCGCGCGAGGGAGTTTTTAAATATGCGGTGTATGAGTGAGAGGGTTGGGAGGGGGCGGTCATTTACACCTTTTTTTTTTTTTTTTTCCTTTGGCATTTCGCAACTCCCGCAACCAACCAAAACAACAATCCTAAATAGACAAAACAGGATGCAACCAGTAACCACGCGGCAAGCATGGGGTCGAACCTGGGCACGGTTGGTAGACGACCTGCTGCGGATGATCCCAAACTCTGGGTTTCTGGCCAAGGACCCGCTGCAAATGGCGACATCAATGGACTCCAAAACTGTAAACAACCTGGCATTCATCAACCCGGAATCTTGCCCCATGTCCGAGGATGTTGACGAAATGACCACGCGGTATTGGTTTATCATGACCAACACTCGGTATCATGTAGAGCTGACGGTGAAATCGTCGCTACCAACCGCGGATCACGACTTGCATTTGCAATCATTCCACCACGACGAGTCAAAGGAGTTTTATCAGTTTGAATCGGCATCAACTGATACGAGTGTGGGGTTGGTGATTTACCCGCCCGAGTTTAGCGAGTCGGACTGGCGCATGTTTGACCAGATGGCTATTGACCGGCGGTGGAAGGAGTACAAGACTACGCGGACTGAGGAGATGAAGGAAGCCCCGCCACAGCCCCCGACCGCAGCAATGTGTTTAAATACATTGTTCAAGCTGATTGAGAATGTGTTTTCCAACCCACGTCCGATTGCAGCTAATAATTCCACGTTGAACTTGCGGGTTAAACCGGAGTTGCTGGTTTCTGAATTGTACTTTACTCATGATGTGGAAGGGAAGCGGTATATTCCTCCGGACTTGAGCGCTGGGAATGAAGAGGAGGAGTGCCAAACGCGACGGCATGTGTTGCGACGCATTTTATCCGAAACGGCAGCAACGTTATTCAAGCGGTCAACTAGCACAAACAATAATGCACCAGAGGCCAAACTGGAACAAGCAGCGGCAAAGCTTAAACGGGTCCTGCCCCATCCGGACGACTCGGCGAATACTATCGGCCAGCAGGTTCCTCAAGTCAGCAGCCAGGTGTATGCTTCGTTGGTGATTCTGGGGTGCTGCGAGTATTTTTCCCGAGCGTTGGTGCTATCACGGTTTCAACGGCAGTGGGATAACGATCCCAAAACCCGGCCCGTTTATTTAGAAGCGCTGTACACTCTGGCCAGCTGGTACTCGGATCCGGATATGGAGGTGAAAGCAGGAGAGTTGGTTTCGCTTGGCTACCCCATGTATTCTGCTTTGCAAGCCGCGTACAACCAGCTAGGACTGAACATTGCTAATGATAATGAAGAGGAGCTGATTGTCGAAAAGTACAAGGAAGTTGGTAAAAAGGAACCAGGCCGGCGTCAAGAGCTGAAAACCGCGTTGGAGACTATTTCCCAGACTGTCCAACCAGGGTTGAAGATCCGCGAGGTGCTGTCGATGGAAAACATGACTGCGGACAATGCGCTGGCGTTTCTGGGCGCAATTGAGGAGAGCGATGACGACGCGGTCAAAACTTTGTTTGAGTTTAAAATGAACCAGAATTTGACCGACCAGCGTGAAATTCTATTGCATGCGTTGCTAGTTATTGCCAAGGATCGGAAAAGTAACGTGCTGTTACGGTTGTACGAAGAGCAAACGTTTGGCGAGGAGTCGACGACGACTGAGGAACTGACGGTGCAACAAGCGTCGGATTTGCTCCAAGTCAGCAAGGATATGGACGCAAATACTATCCTGACTTTGTACGATATCCGGGTTCAGGACGATCCGAACCGGATTCTGGAATACCGCCAGTCGTTGCGGGCTATTGCCAATTCTACTGACAACGCGACGATTCGGGAGTTTTTGGGCGACAAGGTTGAGCCGCAGCAACGCGAGCGCAAGCCGGTGGGGCTGGGTAATATCGGCAACACTTGTTATCTAAACTCGCTACTTCAATGTTACTTTACCATCCGCCCGTTGCGAGACGCGGTGCTAAACTATTCAACAAAGATGGAGGATTTGGAAAAGTTTGAGGGTAAAAAGGTTGGTGGGCGGCAAGTTCAACCGTTTGAGGTTAAGCGCGCGCAAATGTTTATTGAGCTCTTATCGGGGCTTTTCACTGAGATGGAAACTTCGCAGCAGAGCCATGTGCTGCCTAAAAAATCGCTTGCATATATGGCGCTGGTTCCTGCTGCTGCTGACGAGCAGGAAATCAAAGAGCTGGAGGAGAACCAGAAACGACTTGCTGAGCAGGCTGCTGCTGCATTAGTAGAATCGGAAAATAAGATGCAGGTTGATGAGCCTGTTGGGGAATTTGTCGAGGACGAGGACACGCTTATCGACTTGGGTGAGGAAGAAGAAGGGGGTGTGAAACCCTCTCCTCAGGCCAATCCGCCTGTTGAGGAGAAGGAAAAGGAGGGGAAGGAAGACAAGGAAAACGAGGAGCCAGAAGCGCCGCCACCATTGCCAACACGGCCCGAACCTAAGTCCGAGCAGGAGCAGCGAGTCGAGTACCCAAAACAGGACCAGGTGGAGAACGCGTTGGCTATGGGTGGCCAGCAGGATGTTACCGAGTGTATTGATAACGTGTTGTTTCAGATTGAGGCTGGGTTAAAAGGCCAAGGGGATGATTCTGACGGCGAGCAGTTGGATGTAATCAAGCAGTTGTTTTACGGCAAGTCCAAACAAGTTTTGGAGAACGCCAAGACTGGTGAGAACCGACGTGAGCAAGTGAACCGGTTCAATTGTTTTTTGATTCACGTTGGGGAAGGGATTCGTGACGTGTATGACGCGTTGGACTCTCAGCACGGGGAAAATATCATCGAGCTGGGATCGGGCGATACCGCGGTGCCGACGCGACGAATAGAAACCTTGACGCAACTACCAGAGATAATCCAGATCCAGATCCAACGTGTGCAGTATAACCGGGAGATTCAAGCTCCGTTCAAAAACACGGGGTTGGTCAGGTTTGACGAGGTGATTTATTTGGATCGGTATTTGGATACTGACGACCAGGAGGTGATTCGTAAGCGCCATCAAGTAGCCGAGTGGAAGGTTGAGCTGAAGCAGGCAAAGACGGAATTGAATGAGCTGGTTAAACCGGGTGATAACGGCCAGACTATTGAGCAGTCTTTGAAACTGACTATCGAGTGGTTGCAGGTCCAACAGGAACAGGTTGGGGATGGTGACAGTGAAAAGCCGTTTGTTTCCGAGGCTACGTTGGAAGCACTAAAACAGGAGCACTCTAAACTTGTGGAAACCGTTCAACGCCACTCCACAACAATTCAAGAGCTGGAGAGCAAGATCCAAAACCAGTTTAGCGATATGAAAAATGTCCCATACCGGGTCCATGCCGTGTTTATTCACCGAGGCAGCGCTACTCAAGGCCATTACTGGATCTATATCAACGATATCGAAAACGGGTGTTTCCGAAAGTACAATGACGAGTATGTGACCACTGTGCCCTACTCTGAGGTATTTAGCGAGGATGAAAGCCCAACCGCTGCTACTCCGTATTACGTGACTTATGTACGAGACGATTTGGACTACATTGAGGCGCTTCCAGTGACTGACGAGGATATGCAGGATTCATCGCTTTCCTCAACCGACGACACCCCTGGACCACCCCCACTTCCTTCCACTGCTCCACCACCCGAACCCGAGCACATGAGCATAGATTAAACTTCATTCATTCATACAATTTTTTTTTTTTTTTTTTTTTTTTTTTTTTTAAATTATTAATCTGTAATTACAAGATCGAGTCAAGCTTTGCATACACACTCAACACTGCAGCCACCACTTCAACCTGCAACTCCTTGTCACTGTTTTTGCCAACTTCACTAGAAATTTCAGTGGCCATGTTTGCACCCACGCCGCTAGCGTCACGCGAGTTGGCCGTGTTTGCGCTAAACGGCCACTCGGAATATGCAGACACGAGCTCGTCGGCTCGGCTAAATGCTTGATCTCGCGCGTCATACGACAAGTTTGTCAGCACGTTTTCCAGCACCGTTGCCGCGTACGCGCCGGCAATAAGAGCAACCGATCGTAGGTACCGGAATGGAATGCCGTCTGGGTAATATGGAGTCGATGGCAGTCCAACCGTTCGAGCGGTCAGCAAATGCACCACTCGCCGCCGCAGTTCATCCTTCGCTGCAGAGTCGGCAATTGGATGCGTGGCCATGTCAAACAAGAAAAAATTCCGCTTTTCAGTGCGCAAAATCCCCTTATCAACCAACCCCTTTGCCAATCGTTCTCGAACCTGCTTTAATTGGTACGAAATTTTGGTCAAATTCCAAGTCTCGCCGCTCAAATAATCAATCCAAGTGCCAACCGACAATGGCTCGCTCTGCTTCATGATCTTTATCGTCTCGTCCAGCAATGCCTCGCCAGTGTTCTTGTCGTCAATTACCTGAATATACCGGTCGCACAATGGCAGCCGACGACGTGCCGGGTCAGACATCATTGTAATCTTGCCTCTAAACGCCAGCTCCATAATTATACACCCTCTCAGCGCATATGAAATGTTGTCGTTCCAAAACGACAAGTATCCCTCAGTATCTTTAAGGCCTAACAGCAGCACCTCTTCCATCAATGTTAGTCGTGGCGCCTTGGCGGTTTCTGTGCTGTTATTGTTGATATCATCAGGATCGTACGCCAGCTTTCTGCCGCTTTCGTCATAGTATGTTTCGGTTCGTTTTGTGTCTGATGGAGGCGCCGGCGACCCACCACTGCTCAAATTTGATGAAGACTCGGCCGCAGACGCATTGCCCCCGGCCACTCGTCGTCGTTGAAGCCCCCCAGATGACATTTTTCGTTTTTTTTCTTTCAACTATTTATTGTGTGTGTATAAGTGTGATTGCGAAATGCGTTAAATGCAGCCAAACACCGTTGTTCGTGGTTGATTAGTTTGATTTGGTGTTTGGGTAGAGAAAGGTGAGAGGAGAGAAGAGAAGAGAGAAGGGGAGAGGAGGTGAAGAAAAAAAAAAAGAAAAAGAAAAAGGCAAGAAAAAAAGTCGTCAACGTGTACAAAGTGGAACAAAAAAAAACAGCGCTGTTTTTTGTGTGTGTGAAAAGTTCCAAAGAAGAAGGGGAAAAAAAATGTGAGTGGATGGCTCTTCTTTTCCCGCGTTGATTGGCTTGGGTGGGTGATAATCGCGCGCACAAAAGTCAGCTATCCGTCTGGGGGTTATGTAAGCCGCGTGTTTGTGTCCCTACACCTTACTCTTTCTGTACTCTACTCTGCTCTACTCTACTCAACTACAATTTAAGAAATAAAGTTTTGACGCAGCTGAGCCCTGTGGATATCTATAGTATCCTAGTTGAATGAGCCTAGTTGGGCCTTTTGAATCTTTTTTTAAGCTGGCCTTCTAGATTAAATTTTAAAAGTGGAGTGGTTAGTGTTCTGCATAAAAGCATCGGGGATCTCGATCTCTCTTCCGATTCAAGCAGTGCCAATTGAGCCAGCAAACGCGTCTATACTTACGCGTGGGTGATAACTCTTTTTTATTCAGGTACGTACCCACTACTGTGCTCTAACCAAAAGATGCGATCTGATGTGCACGTGCACAGAGTAGGACGATCGATTAGGAAAGATGAAGTGTACATGCACAATATTAAGGCACCTCTGCCCCGCCCCGGGCCAGGGTCCAGTTAAAGCAAGTAGTCTATGGTATTCGACACACGGCATCACGGCATCAGCAAATAACGACAAGACGTGGTATTTTGTTTGGCTCCAAGTATTGGCGTCTAAATTACTACGCTGCATTATATGTGGCCCGGAGGAAGAGGGGAGGAGCTGCGCGCGCGCACACCGAGAGTGACGTATTTCGCCGACCTTTTTCTAAGTATCGTCTGTCGTACCCCGAAATGCGCAACTTTTAAAACCACCCTCAACTCCCACTTGTCATCATCTTGTTCAGTTGTTCAGTTGTTCAGAATTCAACACCCCCATAATCACGCTCTTGCTAGAATAGACAATAAGCTTCTGAGATGCCATCGCCTATTTTCATATCAAGGCCGCCAGCCGGGTTTTCGTTGCTGGCGGTATTACGGGGCATGCAACTTACAATAGTCGGAGGGTACAGAGCGCTAAAAAACCCTGATTTGGCGAAACACGGGTACTACCACAAGGCGCTACAAGCAGTGCTCTACTCGCTCGGAATCCAGCTCCTGCTGTGGTCACCTATTGTTGTGTTCAAGTGGGCACTACTAGCAATGCAGTACTTTTCTGGCAGCGACGAAGAAACAGAATCAACCCTGGAAACGCTTCGGTTTTGGCAAAACGCGCTAAACTTGGGTCCGCTGCTTATTTCTGGGATGCGGTACGTTCGGCCCGAAATGGACGATTTATTTTTAGCCTCACTCCAGTTTGTGGACAAGGTGTATAAGCAAAAACATCCCGGTACCGATCGTGAATACTACCCGAATCTGGCGCGCTACGATAACGAATACAAGGACTCTACAAACTCACTCCGGCATCGAGACAATCTGGCGCATTTTTTGAAAAAATACGGCATGCGGGCGTTGCAGACTATTGGCATGTACTACCTTTCCGGGTTCCCGCTCGTGGGGCGTTTCGTACTCCCGGCCATTTCCTTCTACTCGCTCAATGGAGTCGTGGGCACTGCAACTGCCACTTCATTATTCGGGTTTGGCCTGTTTATACCCCGGCGATATCTCATTCTAGGACTGGCTGCTTTTTGGGGCGGACGAAGTTTATCTCGCGAGCTTTTATCACCCTATTTCAATCGGATCCCATTCTCCAAGCTGGAAAAGGATCAATGGTTCGCGGCGCGCGAGGGGATCATGTTTGGGTTTGGCGCTGGGTTTTACCTGTTGCTGAAAATCCCGTTTATCGGAGTCCTGGTGTACGGATTTGCCGAAGCCTCCGCTGCTTACCTGATAACCAAAGTGTCTGACCCCCCACCCCCGCCGGAAGCCATGCACAATTGGACCGCCGCGCAAACCGTGTGGACAAAGAAACAATTTGTAATGTCTGGCCATGAATTCAACGATGGTTTCTAGATTAGTGTATATAGACTACCGATAATCGGCCAAGGCGACTAAGTCTAAGTATAAAGGCGGGTTGGTGAGGCCCGATCGGCAGGGAAGCGTTTATTAAGGTTTGACGCCTGAATAGCAATAGCCATCGCGGGTGCATAACCAAACTGAGTGATTGAGTGATTGTATATGATCGGGGAGATGTCCGCTTCTTTTTTTTTTTTTTTTTTTTTTTTTCAGAGACATGGCCACGGCTGACTAAATTTTTTTTTTTACACCGCCAAAATTTCGAAGAACCTATTCCGTTTTGGGAAATCAAAGTTCGATCCAGAGTTGACGAATCTCTCAGAATGACAACCATTCTGCAAGTTATTTTATTTTATTTTTTCACACATCGTTCCTGTGCAGGTGTAACTATTGCAGGGTGGCTGCCACCCGTGTATTACAAACCCAGCAGCAAACCGCAAATGAAGTTAAAAGGTATAAAAGGTCTGGCAACTCGCCATAGATCTTTAACCCTATAAACCTCGCTTGCGAGACAGAATTATCGATAAGAAAGAAAGAAAATGAGCGAAAGAGAAGAGATCAAGCAGAAAGATGGAGACGAAGTCCGAGTCACTGAAGAAGAGGTGGATGAGTATATCAACCCGTTCAAAAACATTTACCAAGAAGCATTGTTCGTGCTGGCCCTGACATGCGGTCAGTTGTTCACGCAATGTGGCGTGGCCATGGCCAACCAACCTCTACAGCTTATTGGCGACCATTTTGGCGATACCAGCACGGCGTTCCGAAGCTGGTACGTCGCCGCATACAGCCTCACTGTCGGTACGTTTATCCTAATCGCTGGTCAGCTTGGCGACATGTACGGCCACAAAAAGCTGCTTATCATTGGGTTTGGTTGGTTTGCCTTGTGGTCTTTACTAGCCGGGGTGTCCAACTACGTTTCCACCTCCATCTTTTTTATCATTTGCCGGGCGTTGCAAGGGATTGGCGCGGCGACGGTGATGCCAACCTGTATGGCGATTATCGGCCGAACCTACGCAGACGGCCCACGTCGCCACATGGTGTTTGCAATTTTTGGTGCCGCAGCGCCAATTGGCTACGTGGTTGGCGCCATTTTTGCATCAGTTTTGGCACAATTCGCTGGTTGGCCGTGGTCGTTCTACGCCATGGCCATTGCCTGCTCCACCATGCTGCCAATCGCAATCTACTCCATCCCCAACGATCCACATCATGTAAACACCGAGCGGTTTGACTATTGGGGCGCGTTCACGGGTGTTGCTGCGCTGGTGCTTTTCAATGTGGCGTGGAACCAAGCGCCAATTGTTGGTTGGCAGGAACCATACACTTACGTTCTACTCATCATCAGCATCTTATTCTTTATCGCATTCTACTTTTGCGAGCAAAAGTGGACCACAAACCCGCTGATTCCGCCTTGTAACGGTACTACAATGCTGGTGTTGACGATTGTGGCGTGCGGCTGGATGGCGCTCGGCATTATGATCTTTAACCTTTTGCAGTTTATGGAGGTGTTGCGAGGCGACACCCCGCTACAAGCTTCCGTGCATATGATCCCGTGTGCGGTGATGGGTGCCACCGCCGCCATCGCCACTGGGTTTCTAATGTCCCGCGTGCCAACCTCGATCTTGATGTTGTTTACCTTGATCATCTGGACCATCGTTACATGTCTCTGCGCAACCCTCCCAGTTGACCAATCCTACTGGAAGCAGTCGTTTGTCATTTTCCTAATCATGTGTTTGGCGATGGAGCTTTCCTTCCCGGCTGCGACAATCATGCTAAGCGCACAGGTGCCAAAACGCCAACAAGGGGTGGCGGCATCGCTGGTGGCCACAGTGGTCAACTACTCCATCTCCATCGGGTTGGGGTTTTCCGGTACAGCCCAGGAGTACACATACCCTGGTGACGATTTTGACTCGTTGTTGAGTGCCAACCGAGTCGCGTTTTACGTCGCGATCGGGCTCAGCGTGGGTGGGTTATTACTATCCGTGCTGGCAGTTTACAAGGAGCTGTTTATTGACAAGCGAAAGCAGCCGAAAAATTCCCCGGCGTCTATTCAATCCTTCGCGTAGTTTATTATTATTTAATTATTAATTATTAATGCATTAGTTTTTCCCTTGGACCCCTGGAGCGTGTCGGCCGAGCTTTTTTTTTTAGAAGGTGAAATTTTCAACCCACCAATTTTTTTCCTAGCCAATTCCTAGCCAACGCGTCATGACCACCGATCGAGATGAGCAGATTGACTTTCACCACCCGTACACGCCATACCACATCCAGACAGATTTTATGAACGCGTTGTATGATGCGCTGGAAAACTACAAGATTGGGATATTCGAGAGCCCGACAGGGACAGGCAAGACGTTGTCGTTGATTTGCGCATCAATGACCTGGCTGCGTAATAATCAAAAACGCGAGTTGGAGGATCAGCTGAAAAAGGTGGATGATAGCGACGACCCGGAGTGGGTCAAGAAAGAGGCACGGGAGATGAAGATTGCCGAGCATACCGAGAAGATTAAGGAGTTTGAGAAAAAACTGGAGCAGATTCGGAGAGTGGAGGAGCAGGAACAGCGCATCGCCCAACAACCCAGAGAGGCGGTAAAAAAGCGGAGAATCGCCAAAACTGAGGAGGCGGATTTTTTGGTCGACGATTACGAGAGCGATGATGAGCGGGTTACGAACCGAATCAATAACAACGGGTATTCTGCCGAGGTTCAGGCGTTATTAGACCAACAGACTAGCAAGAACAGTGCTGAGGATGTCGACGATGAAGAGGAGAAGGAAGGGACTACCAGGATTTTCTTTGCATCGCGTACCCATTCCCAACTAAGCCAGTTTGTGGGTCAACTAAAGATGGTCAAATTCCCATCCTCGTTCACTCAAGACAAGGACGAAATGGTCAAGGAGATTTCTCTCTCGTCGCGTCAGCAGCTATGTATCCATAAAAAGGTGTCCTTGTACCAAAGCGTGACGGCCAAGAACGATGCTTGTCTGGACATGCAAAAAAAAGAGAGCATGCGGTGTGAGTTTATGCTAAACACCAACAAACTGGATGACAAGGTGAAATCAACCGAGTTTCGTAACCGCGCGTTGGCAAAGGTTCGGGATATTGAGGACCTGGCGGAGCTGGGCCGGGACATGCATGTGTGTCCTTATTACGAGTCTCGCCGGGCGGTCTCCCACAGCGAGATTGTCACCCTTCCCTACCAACTACTAATCCAGCGCTCGGCTAGAAAGGCTCTAGGGATTGATATTAAAAACTCGGTGGTGATTATTGACGAGGCGCATAACATTATGGATACCATTTCCTCGTTGTTTTCACTGTCGGTGACTGGCGAGGAGGTGAGCCGCGCGCGTCAGGGGCTGGAGATTTACCAGCACAAATTCCACAAGCGGCTCAACGGGGGTAATAAAATCTACCTTGCTCAGACCGTAAAGTGCGTAAAGAGTTTGGAGCAGTTTTTCTTGGACGCAGAGGGCAAGTCAGCAGCAAAGGAGACCAAACCAGGGGTTGAGGTTAACCAACAACGGATTATTGGCGATCAAGGGGCCATGATCAATGTGTACAAGCTGGAAAAGTATCTGGAAAAGTCCAAGCTTGCGTTCAAGATTGAGTCCTACCTTGAGGCAATGTCTGACCAGGCACCTAGACTTGTCCTGTCCAAGGTTATCAGCTTTTTGATGGCCATTTCCAACCCAGCATCTGAGGGGAAGGTGTTTTACGATCGGTCAGAGTCCAACCAAATCCAGCTAAACTATTTATTGCTGGACCCGAGCGAGCATTTCCGGGAGGTGGTGGAAAATGCACGCGCGGTGGTACTAGCAGGGGGCACTATGGAGCCGGTTGGCGACTATCTCAACTATCTGTTCCCGTATGTTGACAAACCGTCCATCAAACTGTTCAGCTGTGGTCATGTCATCCCAGACAAAAACCTGGCAGTGGCAACTGTCGAGTCTGGGCCGGCATCTAAACAACAATTTACCTTTACCTATGCCAACCGAAACAACACGCAAATGATTGATCAGCTTGGCAAGTCGCTGATCAACTTTTCCGCGGTAATCCCTGCTGGGTTGGTAGTGTTCTTTCCTAGCTACCACTACCTCAACGAGCTTGTCAAGATCTGGACGTCAAATGGGACAATGACCCGGCTTGAAGCGCGTAAAAAGGTGTTTATGGAGCCACGAGAAAGCTCAGTGGAGAGTGTGTTGGCAGAATACCGCCAGGAGATTGACACTAACCGCGGCGCCATTCTCTTCTCAGTAGTTGGTGGTAAAATGTCCGAGGGTATCAACTTTTCTGATAATCTGGCCCGTGGGGTGGTGATGATTGGGCTACCATTCCCCAACCTGCTCTCCGCCGAGATGGTGGCCAAGCGTGACTATATCGAGTCGAACGTTATATCCAAGGGAGGCACCAAACAGCAGGCGCTGGAAGCCACCAAGGATTTCTACGAGAATATATGCATGCGGGCGGTTAACCAGAGTATTGGCCGGGCGATCCGCCATGCCAACGACTACGCGGCAATCCTGTTGATTGACAGCCGTTATGGGACGGACCGTATCCAAAACAAGCTACCACAGTGGATCCGGACTAGACTGGATAGTAAAGCGGATAAAACGTTTGCCAATGCGGTCAAGACGTTGGGCGGGTTTTTCCGGACCAAGCGCGTTTAAATCTAAATCTCGCGCGCGCGATTTCCAATTTTTTTTTTTTTTTAAATTTTTTCCAACCCTCGACAGGTAATAATGGTTGAAGAGCACTGGAAATGGATGAGAGAGGCGATGGACATGGCCGAACAGGCACTGGAGGCGGATGAGGTGCCCGTCGGGTGCGTGTTTGTCCACAACGGGGAGGTGATTGGCCGTGGGATGAACGATACAAACCGGTCGTTGTGCGGCCACCGGCACGCCGAGTTTCTCGCGATTGAGCAGATTCTAAAGACTCACACCAAGGAGGTGTTTGAAGAGACGGACTTGTACGTGTCTGTCGAGCCGTGTGTGATGTGTGCATCTGCGCTTCGGCAGCTTAAAATCCGGGCAGTATATTTTGGCGCCGCTAATGACCGGTTTGGTGGCAATGGCAGCGTGTTCAACGTCAACACCGATGCATGCCCTGAGCGGCCTTACAAAGCATATCCTGGGTTCCACAGAGAGGAGGCGATCACGCTACTCCGCAGATTCTACACGCGGGAAAACAAACGCGCCCCAGTCCCGCATACAAAAAAGACTCGGGTGGTAAAGTACGAATTCGAGCCGATGGACTACACCAAGTATATAACTAAGGATGAGTTTGTGGAGCTGTTTGGTGAGGAAAAGCTGGATCAATACGATCCGAATGATTCGCATAAACGCCAAAAGCTGGCCTAGTGTAGGAAAAAAAATTATTTATTTGTCCCAAATCACCACCCTTCTCTTTTTTTTTTTTCTTACTATTTTTTTCCAACAGCAGCACACGGACAAAATGTCAAAAGTATCAAACGAATCAGCAGCTGAAACTGCAAGTAGCAATGAAAAGGCATTGCTGCCTCCAGCTGCAGCCTTACTTCGTGAATTACTAGAATCCTCGCGTAACCTGCCCAATTCGTCCACAGATTTGGGGTCTATCCAGCTCGGGCTGAATGAGATCAAGCAGCGGGCCAACAAGCTTAAACGAAGCACTAATGACGAGAACGACACCAAGGCGCATTATTTGCTGGCTGGTAGCGGGGTCAATGCGGAAGACATTGCCACTGACCTTCAATCGATCAACTTCACACAAAGTTTGGAGCCATCCACCGGGTTTGCGGCTAACAATGAGGTTGACATTGACAACTATCTCCGAGCCAAGAAGGAGGAGAATATCCTGTCCTCAATCGAAGAGAGCGTTGCGTCAACTGCACGGGAATTTGACAATTTTTTGGCGCAGAACGTGACGTTGGATTGGAAGGTTCGAAAGCAGCAAATCTGCCAGCACTTTGGGCTGTACTCGAAAACCCCCACCAATCAAGAAGTCAACTCTCAAGCGGTTACAACAATGTCGCGAGGCCGAGCATGGGGCAAGCACTCGCTTGGCCGGTGTGTCTTGGGCCCAGTGTCTGGAGATGGGGAGTTTACGGATATTGAGTTTTTGCAGCCTCATTCCGGACAGGGGTGGACCAAATCCTCGCCTAGCGGGGAAATTTCCGGGTCGCGAAGCAAGAAGCACGCGCAGGTGGTGCAGAGCCTAAACAAGGCGCGATTGGAAAGCAAGCCATTTGCAATTGCCCATTCATTTGCCGAGGTTACATCCTCGTATGGTACCGACACTCGATCGCAGCAATTGCACGACGCGTGGAAGATTGTCAAGCAAGTGTCTGGTGAGCATGTTAAAAATCCGGTTGTAGAGCGCAACTTTGCCCAGACTTACTACGCACCAACTCTGCACCAAAAAGACGCGGCGGATCTGCGCAACCAAATCGTGTCCGGGTCGCGAACCTACCTTGAGGACCAATTCTACAAGATGATTGAAACAGAGATTGCCAAGAACCCGCAAGACGCGCAACTAGGTGGGGTGCCATCGGTGTTTAACAAGGTTCGAGCGTTTTTGAACCTAAAGTTCTCAAAGGGCGGCAAATGGGTCAAGGAGAATTTAGAGATTGTAAACAACGTGCCGGTTTGGGCGTTGCTATACTACATGATCCGGTCCGGCCACCTCAAGGAGGCGCTGGAGTTTACCTTGCAAATTGAAAAATCGTTCCACAAGATTGAGCGGTCGTTTCCTAGCTATATCAAGGCGTATGCGTCGTCCAAGGATCGAAAACTGCCTCGGGATTTGCAAGAACGGTTGCACACGGAGTTTAACCAGCATATCCGGTTTGTGGATGAGCGCTCGGACCCGTACAAGTACGCGCTGTACAAGCTGATTGGCCGGTGCGAGCTGTCTCGGAAATCGTTCCCAGAGGTGGTGGTCACTGCTGAGGATTGGCTGTGGGTGCACTTGACGTTGACCCGGGAATCCGACGCGTCGACGCCGGTGCAAGAACGATACTCGCTGCAGGACCTACAGCGGATGATCTTGCAGTTTGGCGCCAAGCATTTCAACCCTAATCGTAACAATCCTGGCATGTATTTCCAAGTCCTGCTGCTATGTGGGTTGTTTGAATGGGCGGTTCAGTACCTGTACTCGTTTAGCCAGATTGACGCGGTCCATTTCGCGATTGCGCTAACCTACTATGGGTTGTTGCGACCAATCAATGATGTTGAAAAAGCGGATAGCGAGCTGCTGGTTTTGGATAAAGACGAGCTTCCACGGCTCAACTTTGCCCGGCTGGTGGGGTACTATACCCGTGAGTTTAGACGGTCTGACCCTAATGATGCGGTCGACTATCTGGCTTTGGTGTGTATTAACAGCGATTTGGACAAGCGCCACCTGCAAATGTGCCATGAAGCGCTAAAAGAGCTGGTGCTAGAAACCAGAGAGTTTTCTAGACTATTAGGCGACGTGCGGGCCGACGGAACTCGCCAACCGGGTGCTATTGAGCAACGAATGAAGTTGATTGAGCTCAGCAATGAAGAAGAGTATCTACATGCCATCACTGAACAAGCCGCGGTCAAGGCTGATGAGGATGGGCGAACTGCTGATGCAATCTTGTTGTACCAACTCGGCGAGGAGTACGATACTGTTGTGTCCATCATCAACAAGTCTCTAGGCGAGGCCCTGTCGGTTATCGAGCTTGGCCAGCCAATGTCGACGCTGCCAGATGGGGTGCCAATGATGCTGTCTGCTACGGAGGATCCGGCGCAATTGGCCCGGAACATGATGCAAGTGTACTCTGCCAACCCGGCCATTCTGTCCAAGGTCTCTCAACGATCCCGAGAGACTTGCAACGCGTTGTTGATGATTGTCAACGCGCGAGACGCGTTTGCGAACCACCAATGGGATACGTGTCTCAAGGAAGCGGAAGAGTCGGGCATTTTGTCTCTATCTCCTCAAGCTGATGTTGGCCAGGTTCGTCGACGAGCCCAGCAGTTTGTTGGGTTGCACGAGTCGATTGCGCGGAACGTTCCTTCCATGTTGATTATGGTGATGCAATGTTGCGTGCAAATCAGCTCGTCGTTGAACGAGTCTGAGTATTCTAATGCGGGTCGGGCCACCAAGATTGCTGATTTGCGGGCTCGGGCTCGAAACTGTATGATCTACGCGGGTATGATCCAATACCGAATGCCTCGTGAGGTGTACAGCCAATTGACTAGTCTAGAAGTCCAGGTTTAGACCTTTCTGATAATTTACTCATTTATACTATAAAGTAAGGAGTGGGCGCGCGCGCCCCAGCAAATCACAAGCTTTTTAGCAACGCAACTTTTTCCCTTCCCTCCCTCCGTACAAAGAAAAACTGACAAACACAAAAGCATGAGCCAACCGCAATCACAGTCACGGCCGGATCAGATCCAGCAGTCAATCAACCAAGCCCGCAAATTCCACGAATATGACCGGCAGTTAGACGCAGAGACGCGGAAACGCATGGTGGCAGCGTTCAAGAGCGAGCATTTTTGGCTTCCAGTGGGGGCGCTCGGCGGGCTGATGCTGGGCATCATGGCCCCACGAATTGCCGCCAAACGAGGCTTGATCAAGGTCAAGGTGACGCAGACGCGGATGTGGAGTGCATTGCTTGGTCTGCCGGGGTTTATGATTGGCGGGCGAATTGGCTCGGAAACGAGCTTGGGGTATCACCAAAACAAACTGAACGATTCACCAGCAGCGTGCCAGATTCTGGAGATCACCAAACGATGGCCTCCACAGATTGGCGAGTACTATTTTGAAAACACGTCACGGGACCCGTCGCTGATTATGCGAGACCCGGATACAATGGACTGGTCCAAATCGCCGCTGTTTCCAATGAATTTGGTCCAGGACGCGATTCGACACCGACAGCAGCAAGCTCAACGTGGCCGCACTCCATCTTCTGCTCCTCAGTCTGAACAATCCGACGCTTATTTTGATCAACCACGGGAGGGGTTTAGTAAGGATGGCGAGAACATTTCCTGGGATTCCTACTCTGGAGGGTCTAGCGATCAGGATTACTCTGGCAGTGGGACCAAGACCACCAGTGGCAACTCATGGGATCGGATCCGTCAGTCCCGTCAACAACAACAACAGACAAAGCAGAACCAGCAGAATCAGCAGACGGAACAAGATAGTGACGATTGGACCCAATCCTCAACCTCAAATATGGACCGTCCAGGGTCGTTAACCCCGACCCCACCACCGCCAGCTCTTTCTGGTCCGCCGCAAACCCAAGCCCGAATGGGGTCGTGGGAAGCCAACGACCAGGCAGAGTTTGACCGGGAGCTTGAGCGGGAACGCCAGGGCTACGGGGTGAAGGACGATTTTTCGGATACTGAAAAAAAGTGGTAAATTTTCTATTATATCATGTCTTAACAAATTACACAATACTGGTTCACAGTATGCGCTTTTCACTAGAATTAGCCCCTTCCCTTGTGCAACGTACTAAACTCATTCCAGCTCTCCTTCTTGGCTTGGTTGATGGTGTTGTTTGCAATGTCCATTTTTTTCACTCTTTGATGAGTTGCATTTTAGAGAACAAATAGGTATTTATAGAAAAGGCACATCATCGGGGTGAACCCCACCCTCGCTCTTGTCGATAATCTGTTGCCTCAACTCACGAACCTGCGACACTTGTGCGTCACTAAACTTGAACCCGTGATGGTGAAGCGACGAACAAACATGCAGTGCTTTTTCCTCCGCATCAACGTGGTTAGACTCCCGCATGATGCTAATCACCGCATCCACAATCCCAGTGTTGGCCAGCTCCTGGTGCTTATCCTCCACCGGCTCAATCGTAGAAACCACTTGTAAAAACGCCAAAATCCGCATCCGCAGCTTGGAATGATCAACAGTTTGAAACATCTTGTCGAGGCTAGCCCACCCATTGGCCTGTTGAAACTGCACGTAGGCTAGCGGGAAATGTCCCATGCAGCTGCTTAACGCGTACAACGCCTTTAGCCTCACTTCTTGATCCTCATCCTCCTCCAACATTTTCAGCAGCTTGGCAACCGCGCCTGGTTTGTTAGCAAACGCGGCCTGCGATTCTGGATTGTTTTGAGTCGCAGTGCCCGCGACCCAGCAGGTTAGTTTCCGGATCGAAGCGTGGGGATCGTCCAATAGACTCAGCAGCGGCTCCCACAACCCCATATTCTCCAGATTGTTTGCATTATCCAGCTGCTCAATCAGCATTTCCAAATTATCCATCGCAATCTCCCGGTTTTCTAGCGTATCCTCGGTATTCAGCGCCGCGCCCAGTGAGTTTTTCATCTGCGTTGCTTCGTCCTCGCCGCCAAACAGCTCGTTCAGCGCCTTTTCATCCGGTCGAGGTGCTGCCTGACCAGACTCTGGGTCATGCTGAGCGCTTTGCAAAGACCATTTCAGTAGTTTTTCCATCGTTTTTTTTGTGTATTAAAAGAAGAATGAAAAAAAAAAAATACAAGGGTTATTTTTATATATATTTTATATGCGAATTTTTTTTTTTGTCGTTGCAAACTTTCTGGACGGTTCGAGCAGCTTCTCTTCTCCCAATCAATGTGCGGCTGAAGGGGCGGCGGCTTTGAGCGGCTCGAGGATCGGCATGAGCACAAAGTTGAGATCCAGCCCAACATCTTTAAGCTGCTCAGACTCGCGTTGAGTGGCCAGCGCGCACGTCTTGTACGCCTCATCCGCCGTGTTGATCCCGTACAATTGCCGTGCAAACAACAAGATATACTGCTCCACTTGGGTTTTGGCCCACTCCACAATCGAACTCGTGCTTTGCGGATCACGGTAACAATGGTTGAATATATCCACTGTGGACCGGATCAACCGAAAGTAAATGATTGCAATCTGCGACATGTACGTTGGGATATCCCCTTGAAACTCCACCTGCTTGATCCGTTTGCTGATAATATTCCGCCTGCTTTCCAGCAACGTCCGTTTCGCCTGATCCCCCGCCCCGAGTCTGATCAATAACAACACATTATCCTCAACCTGGGTGCGGCTGAGGTAGTCCTGAGAAAGCTCGTGGACTAGAATATCGCCGAGTTGTTGGGCACGCTGCTCCAGCTTCATCTTCATCACTTGGTTAGTCAGCGCCGCCATGTCCTTTACAGACAAATTGTTGGACATTGCCGCGGTGGCGCTCATTGCCAGCATGCGCTCGGCACCCGTATCCTTCGCTGACGGTTCGTCACCAACCTGCTTTAAATTCTCATCAATCATATCCACACATTCTGCAAAGTTGCGATACGCAATCTTCACATCCAGCTCGTTGATCATCTCGTCCAACTCGCGTAGACTCTTGGACCGCCCAGTTATATCCATCGAAGCTTCCCGTGAATGCGACGTTTTGCGTGCCGATGAGTAGTTTTCCAACAAGTTGCGATTCGACCCCAGCGTCGGGGTTTGCTTGGCGTAATAATCCATATTCTCCTGCAACCGCAAATGCTCTCGTCGGCTCTCTTGCCCATCCTCCTTTTTCAACGACTGCTTGATCTGCTTGAGTTTGGGGTAAAAATCAGCGTGTGCGGATTGTTTATCAGCACGGTACACAAACATGACCTGGCCAAACCGAATCGACAGCGCGTTTGCCGCCTTGACATCCCGCGAGTTTTTGGGCACCAGCTCCGTAACCTCAATCTCCTGCAGTGGCCAGCACTCTGACGCGACCAACCGAGTTGTCGATGATCCTCCACCGTTATTCGCGCCCAGAGTGTCTCCATGCCGTATGCGTTTCTTGGTGGCCACCAGCAAATGATCATTCAGCAAAAACAACGATACAGGTTGAAAAGGTTTCCAAGTAGCGTTGTTTAGTTGGTACCACCCTCCACTCTCCTTCACAACCCGCCGGCCCTGTGCGCTAGGCAAGTACTGCCTAGCTCCTTCTACGTGCCGGTATAAACTAGCCAGTTGCTTGCCATAATCCTCCTCTAGAAAGATCATACTGCTGCGTTTCGCATGCATCCCTCCGCCTCCGCCTCCGCCTCTACCTCCTCCTCCCTCCCCTGGCACTGCCAACGAAGACGAGCTCGCTGATTTCTTTGCGTTGCGAGTCTCTTCCGCAGCGAGAATAGTCTCGGAATCCTCCTTCATGGCCGAGGTTGCCGTGTGCAAATCATTCAGCAATTTACGCAGCGTGTCAATCTCAGTACCCAGGTAGGTAATCTCCTTCCCGACATGCAGAAAAGTCTTGTAGTTTTTGTACATGGCCTCCTTCTTTTCTGCCGCCAGCGAACTCTGCATTGTGGAAAGCTTGTCGGCAAACTCGCCAATCTCCACGTTCGTAGCCGCGCTAAGGTTCGCGGAAATATACCTCTCCGCGTCAAATTGTGGCTCCTCAATCGACTCTCGTGACGGTTCCTCCCTAGCCGGCGCCCGCCGCTGAGTTTCCGACCGCTGTTGTTGAGCTTGAACCTCTTCATGAATCAGAGGTGGCTGCAAGTACTGCGTTTGCGACGGCTGCTCATGCCGAGCCAACGGCGGTTGGTCGTGGCGAGACGCCTGGGAGATCATATCCGCGGCGTTACTGGGTAGACTAGGCATGGGACCGTCATACACGTCCCCGGCCCCCATTGGCATCCGGCTGCTGAACCGTCGTTTCACCAAATTACCCACTTTTTCCTTGTCGCGAAGCCCCACCGACGGCAATTGCTCATTGCCCGGGACCTGCAGCATACCATACTCCTTTTTGGTTTTCTTATTCGCATCGGGAAGCAAGGTCTGCCGGTGCTTCCGCAGCGATTGGGGCTGCAACGTGCTCATGCTTTTTTTTTTTTTCTTGTCGTTGAGCTAATGCGCTGTTACCAAAAAATTATTGGGATAAAAATATGTATACAAAAAAAAGTCGGGGGAAAAAAAACGGAATCTGGGACCTGAGACATTATATCATAAAAAAAGATTTGGATTAAACATTTATAGAAAAAAAAGAATAGAAACGTCTAGTAGTTGGACTGGCTTTTTTTATTGGAACCCCTGTCGTTGGTACTCTTTGACATCACCCAACGCCTCTCGCAACGCACTGGAGGCCTTGTTCAAGGTTTGCAAGTCCAACCCTTGGACGTTGGAACCAGCTTGGCCCAAATCGGTCAACGCTTGCAACGCGGCGTTGATATCGGTGTTCACTTGTTCGAAATCAATGTTCTTGATATCTTCGGCAATGGCGACAGTGGCAAGCAAGGAAAGAGCGGCGTACAAGAACTTCATTGTATTAGTTGGTGTAGATTTTAGTACAAAAAGTATGGGCGGGGGACTGCCTTTTTATGCTTATCCAAGGGGTATCTTCAGGACTATTTTCCGGTGTCGGTATTTGTCCATCCCCTCCGCCAATAAGGAGGTAATAGGCGATATTCCGTTCAAGTAAAGTGTCAAAGGAGTAATCTATTCTAGCCACTCTAAAAACTCTGGAGTAAAGTAAGTAATAAGAATGTTGGCGCCGGCTCGTAACGAACCGTATGCAGCCTCAAACGCCATTCCCTTGAGATCAACCACACCCTTTTCGGCCGCAGCATGGATCATTGCAAACTCACCCGACACTTGATAGGTACAGATTGGGTAGTTTTTGCAAATCTCGGCCGCGTCGGCTACGATATCCAGGTAAAAAGTGGATGGTTTGATGATAAACGCGTCAGCGCCTTCGTCAATATCTCGTTGCAATGCCCGTCGGGCCAACCCACGCCCGCTTGGGGGTAGTTGGTACGCCTTTCGGTCCCCTTGCGAAGGGACCGACCCAGCTGCTTCACGGAATGGACCGTATAGGTTTCCGGCAAACTTGGCCGAGTACGCCATTAGCATGGTTCGGTGGGCGAGGTCGTTATCCAGCAGCCCTTGCTTGATTTCCTTGATTCGACCGTCAATCATGTCAGATGGAGCCACGCAGTGCGCCCCTGCTTTGGCGTACGCCACGGCAATAGCGGCCAACCGTTGAACAGTCTTGTCTCGGATAATTGATCCGTCCGGTCGTAGCACCCCACAGTGACCGTGAGAGGTGTACTCACACATGCAGACATCACACATAATGTACAAATCTGGAAACTCCTTTCGCAAAACCTTGATTGTAGCAATCACGGGTCCTTCTGGATCGTCAGCGTTGGACCCTTCCGGGTCTTTTACCCCGTCCTTGACCGGCACCCCAAACAAGATTACCGATTTCAATCCCTTTGCGACTAGAGATTGTACAAATGGGACCACGGACCGCACGCCCCATCGCTTTTGGCCAGGCAATGACTTGACCTCCACTTCCGCATCTGGATCATCAGTCATGAAAAGCGGGTAGACTAGCATATCCTTGGTTAATTGTTTATCCGCCTGCCATGATCTGCTAAGCGGATGGCTGTACCCACCAGCGAGGATGGACGAAATGGCGGTAGGGGTTTCCTTGAGGTAGTCTGCTGGCATTTTTGTAGTAAACCTGTATCGAACGGTAGTGGAGAAGAGAAAGAAAAAAAGGTGAGCAAATATTATACCAGTAAGGTCTGGAACTTATTAGTAATAAAATGGCATTTTTTTGTTATTTGGTCCTCGCGCGCGCACCCTTTGAAAATCGATTTTTGCCGCCGACAAAACACCCATACGCTACAGCTACAGCTATACAGAAAAAAATGTCGCACTGTCACGATGAGCATGACCATGCCCATGGGCATGACCATGGGGATCATGTTCCGCCACCGGATACCAACCAGTCGCAATCGCTGTACTGGTATATCGATACGGATCAAATTCGAACCCTAAACGAGGAGCAGCAGGATACGGGCAAATCGGTGTTTAAGAAATGGGATGACCGGTTAGACACAAGCAAGTACGTGGAGTCGGATGTGGATGAACAGCTCTTGTTTTTCATTCCGTTCACAGGTACAGTGAAATTGCATTCGATACTGGTTCGAACCGCGAACGACGACAAGGCGCCAAAGACCATCAAGTTGTTTAAAAACCGGGAGGATATCGACTTTTCCATGGCCGAGGAGCTTAAACCGACCGCCAAGCTAGAGCATCCGGAGGGAGTTGGGATCCAACAGGGCGAGGAAATTACCCCACAGGCTGATTTTGAGGACGAGGGGATCGTAGAGTACGCGGTCAACCGGCCTCACTTTACCAACCTGCAGAACCTGACTGTGTTTATTGAGGACAACTATGGGGCCGATACCACAAAGCTGTTTTACATTGGGCTGAGAGGCGAGTGGACCGCCGCGGTCAAGGCGCCAACCGGTATCACGTATGAAAGCGCTGCCAATCCTGCCGATCATAAGCATATCGTTCCTGATCAGAATCGAGTGTCTGGAAATCCGTAATCTAGATTATTATACTTTTCCTAAAACTAATACTTTCAATTGTAACTGAGACGATATGCGATCAGACCTTAATGAGATCTATCTAAGCGTCACAGCTTCACAGAGAACAATGCCTGATGTGATTTGGCCGGGTAAACTGGTCATGCAACGAGTTGAAGGAACGTACAATCGAGCTCGTCACAGCTTAAAGAATTGATAACCTCGAACATTAAACGATTACAATTAAAGGAAGAATAAATAAGAGTGGGTATCAATCTACAATAAATAAAGGAGGGGAAATATGCGGTGCGGCAGGCTAGACATCAGGGAATCCGGATCGCAGTGGCGGCGGGGCGGTTGATCTGCTGGCGCCTAGCATCAATATGTGGGCCCGCAAACCACCTGGTCAGTGCCGAGATGCCAAACCTTTGCGGTCGGTTATCGTTACCTCTTAGTGAAGAAGGTTCGATCCGCTCGTGAGTGTGCGCTCTTTCCGGTCGTTCCAGCTGCTCGCTCTCTGGAATAAACTCTGCTTTGCAAAGCGGGCAGGACCCTTTTCTGGTGGTCAGCCACCTGGTGATACAATCCTCGTGGAAAACATGGCCGCAGGATAACCCTCGCACTTGGTTGTGCGGGTCCAGCGCGTCCAAACACACCGAGCACATATCACCGCTTTCGCCATCATCTTCTTCATCATCATTATCATTAAAATCATTAAAATCATCAGGGTTTTCATGGATCACAAAAAATTCGTCCAAATTATAGTCGATAGTGTCGATTGATTTTCTGGGTGCCAAAGGCGGAGGGGACGGAGGCGGCGTCGGCGGCCTAGCAGCAGCAGCGGCAGCCGTATTCACCGATGCATCATTCCCTGCAGCTTCTGACGCAGCATCTATCCGATTGGCAACCTCCTCTTCAGAAATCCCACCTGCAGAAGACAGCCCGGCGTGTTCTCGTTCGGTTTTCCAAATCTTGTACTGGACCACTGGGAAGCGTCGATTCAGCTCTTCAGTCGACATTAGCTTCTTGCCCATCCGACCCGTGGCTCGGCGTTGGTTAAACAATGGGCTCAAATAAAATGCCAGTTCATCGTCACCCTCATTTTCAGCCTCTCGCCTCCTCGCCGCCGCCTGGATATCCTGTATCGCCAACCGCCGCTGAATCCTCGTACGGCAGCAATACCTCAGGCCCAGCACCACCCATAGATTAACCAGTACAATGCCAATCGCCAGGGCAATGAAGAATAAAAACGGGGTCTGGCCTGTCCCGCCCTTGTCATCATCATCCCGTCGGCTCAGTTCTATTTTATAAAGACTAGTGGGTGATGCCACGGCTTGCCGGTATACCAATGTTGTCGCTGTTAACGGCCCATCCATTCTCTGTTATTCGCCTTATTATCTAGCCTCAAGTTAAAGTTGGAAAGTTAGAAAGTTAGAAGGAAGAGAGAGAAGAGTCCAACAAACTTCCAAAGGATCTTTATTTTTTTTTTTAATTCAACGACTCGTTCGATTTTGTTATAACTCAATAAACAGAGAGCACTGTCAAAGCGGAGAGAGATTCTAGACAAAAAGGACTTGTTTGCACTTGTTTGGTAACCCCCCGCTGGGGGGTTTTAGATTTCTTTTATCGGCGCCCGACTTTACAACCACATCACCCCAATACCAAGCCAAGACGTTTTTGCTAACTCAGTGATCACTTGACGGATATGTTGCAAGCACACCCACAGACTACCACCTCATGTGCCTAGTAGTCAAAAAGAAAAATATTAATATAAAGAAGTAAAAAAAAAAAAAAAAAAACAAAGCAGGGCAGATTGTATTTATCGCCTAAAAAACCTTCTAATGAGAACCGGCACTTCGAGAAACCTTTTCCAATACAGTGCTGTACGACACTTCAGAAAAGTCAGTGCCTTGAATCTCAGTGGAGATGCCATTCAACGCACGTCGAATAGCCTCCTTGGACGACGCGTACACCATTTTGGACTTGATTGGCGCGGTGTCTGGGGACCAGATGTAAAAGACCAACTTGGTTCGCTTGCCCTCGCCCGATGCCAGCTCGTATTCAAAGTCAAACACCGCATATCGACAGTCGTTTTCTGGCAGTTCATTCACAAATTGTTCATAGTCGCCTTCTGGGCTGGTCTTGTCAATAACCACCTCGCTCTTGTCGTCGCTTAGCTTGTACACAATGTACTTGTGGGACTTGCCCAGCTTGAGGTCGTTGAAAGCCTTGACACATTCGTCGTTAACCGCTACACTGGGTATCCTTTGTTAGCACTTGTATTTTTTTCGCTTGCTGGGGGGGTACCTTGAGAGGGGAAATCGTACCCTGATCTAGACTATTTTTCCATTGTTAGCGTTCCTCACTCCGATTGATTGACCGAAAACCAGGGTTGACATACCATTGTGAATAATTTGTTGTTTTTAAAGTTGCGAGTTGTAAGTTGTGAAGAGAGAGAGAGAAAAAAGAGGAAAAGAAAGAAGTGGAAGGAAGGTTTGAAAAAAAACCTCCCAAAAGGCTAAGGCGCAAAGAAAACGGCAAAGGGGCGCAACCCATTTTAACGATTTCTATTTTAGTGGCTTATTCTTATTGGGAGAGAACGGATTGTTTACAATTTGCCATTTTGGAAATAATACTCGAAACCGGGTAAATCATAATCATATACACACAAAAAAGACTCCAATCTAAAGCATCTAAAGCAACGCCTTTTTGGTTCGTTCCTCAACCGCATCCAAAAACTCTTGAGTTAGCACGTACGCGGATCGGTCAGTCTTGCCAGCGGCGAGCGCCAAGTCCTTGGTCATGATCCCATCCACCTCAACAGTGTCGATAACCGCCTTTTCCAACGTCTCGGCAAACTTGACAACCTCTGGGGTGTTGTCCAACTTGCCTCGTTGCACCAAACCTCGAGTCCACGCGAAAATAGACGCAATAGAGTTGGTAGAGGTTTCCTTGCCTTGTTGGTGTTGTCGGTAGTGACGGGTCACGGTGCCATGAGCAGCCTCGGACTCAAAAGTCTTGCCATCTGGGGTGATCAATTGCGAGGTCATCAGCCCTAGAGATCCAAACCCTTGCGCAACAATATCCGACTGCACATCACCGTCGTAGTTCTTCAATGCCATGATAAACCCACCCTTGGACTTGATCATTTGCGCAACCATATCGTCAATCAATCGGTGTTCGTACCAAATCTTCTTGGCGTCAAATTCCTTTTGATAGTTGGCTTCAAACACTTCTTGGAAGATATCCTTGAACCGTCCGTCATATTTCTTTAGAATAGTGTTTTTGGTGCTCATGTACAATGGCAGCTCTTTTTCCAACGCTAGTTTGAACGAAGCGTGGGCAAACCCACGGATAGACTCGTCGGTATTGTACATGGCCAGCGCAACCCCACCATCATCCTTATAGTCATACACCTTGACAGTTTGCGCCTCACCGCCATTTTTGGGGGTAAAAGTTAGCTCCAAAGTGCCCGCGCCTGGGATCACCAAATCTTGAGCCTTGTATTGATCACCATGAGCGTGTCGGCCAATGATAATTGGCTTTTCCCAGCCTGGGACCAACCGAGGGATTCGTGGGATCACAATTGGTTCTCGGAACACAGTCCCGCCTAGAATGTTACGGATAGTGCCGTTTGGCGACAACCACATTTTCTTTAGCCCAAACTCCTCCACTCGTTGCTCGTCTGGGGTGATTGTGGCGCACTTTACACCCACGCTGTGTTCCTTAATGGCGTTTGCCGCGTCAATCGTGATCTGATCGTTGGTCTTATCCCGGCTTTCAATCCCCAGGTCGTAGTACTTTAGGTCAATATCCAGGTACGGGTGGATCAGCTTGTCCTTGATGGATTGCCAAATAATCCGGGTCATTTCGTCACCGTCCAGCTCAACCACTGGGTTCTTGACCTTGATCTTTTGGAAACTAGATGCTGACATGGTTAGTTCGTTGCTGCGTTTAGAATACAAGAGCCAATGATAAATATATAAAAAGAGGGTAATTTTTTTTCTTTTTAGTTTAACATTAATTTCGGCATCACGAGGTTTAGCGTCGGCTACTTACCAGCTCGGACGGCAATCGGCCCACGGCCGCTGCTTCGCTTGATGCCCATTGGCACCGCTCTTGTAATGTTTTGCAACATGGATGATGATTCCGAGGTGCGGTTTTATTAGTGGGGTTGTGAAAAGAAAAAGGGAAAAGAAAGAAAGAAAGAAAGGGAGAAAAAAAAGGGCGGGTGAGAAAGGCGGGTGTCTTGATATTTAAATGTGCACACGAGCTTGGCTACTTTGTTGTAGGGTAGGATAGGATAGGAACTGTCAATGAGTCAAAGGTGGTACACAGGCACTGAGTAAGAGAAGAAAAAAACAGCTCTGAAGTACTGTACTGTGCAGTAAAGAACCGGATTATTCTTGATTGGTTCTGTAGTGCACTAATAGTGGGCATTTAGGTGGGGCAAACGAGCCGGAATCGGGGTCGACCGGTCGTCCGGTCGGCCGAGATCGCGCGGTCTTACCCGGGATCACCCCTATCAACTTGCAACTTGCAACTTGCAACTTGCATCTTGAGGAGAACCGGAAACCGGCATACTGTAATAACTGTAATAGTACTGTAATAGTAGTGTACTGGGATGACGTGGTCTAGTCCGTGATTAGCGCCACAACGCCATAGATCAAATAACCTATCATGAACAATACCCCGACTAGCTGGAAACACTCATCCATTTGCTTTTTAAGCTGGTCGTCCGGGTTTGTTGTAGCCCTCGAGTGAGAGTGTGAGTGTGAGCAATGTTGCGCCGTGCACTCGGCAGGCGGTACTTCTTGGTAGTCTGGTGGGGGCACATCATTCCGGGCCTCTATCACCGCTTCCATCCGGTTGAGCAGCGACATGCTCCTTCTCAACACGTCCTCCTGCTTTTGCAAAACCACCTCATTCCGTTCTGTCATTATTGCGAAAGGAATAAAATAAAGATAAAGATAAGAATTGTGTTTTTTAAATTGAAAATGAATTATGTTGGATTGAAAAAAACTTTATTCAGGCTAAACTTTGGTTCATTAATATATGGGGGTAAGCATAAGCGGCGGTCCACGCAAAAAACACGCCAAAAAAAAACACTAAAAGTCCCGACTAGCGCCGATCATCTTTTGGCGTTTAATTCAACTGCCCGTAAACTAACAAATGGTTGTTCAAGAACTAGTACAGTGCGAAGAATGCTTTAATACCAACGCTCATGAGCTGCATTTACTCTTCAGCTGCACTCATGTTGTGTGCAAAGACCATTTGGATACCAACAATGCATGCCCCATATGCGCCAGTACTGATACCAGCTCGGCGCCAATGAACAAGTTGCCACCAGACTGCGAGGAGTACTTTAGCTCCATAGGGGAGAAACTTTCCAAGCTAACCGGGATATTCAACTTTCAGCAGGATCGAATGGGCACGCTGCTGGCAAAACAGCGCGAGGAAATCACGCGGCTATCGGATCAGCTTGATGACCACCAGCGAGCACTACAAAGCGTGCGAAGAGAATTGGTCCAGGCGCGCGAACTACAAAAGGAGGTGGATACCCTGCACGACCAGCTTGCCAAATACCAAGACTCATCATCAACCAGTTCAGGCTCGTCTACAATGCTAAATAACCAGCAACGGCCAAAGTTTGGGTTCCCAGTGCAAAAGGCACCGGCGACAGTACAGGGCCCGACAACCCCATCTCCATTTAAAAAGGCAAACCACCGAGGAATAGAGACGACGACGACTACAGCAGCGGCGTTGCAAAAGTTCCAGCCTAGCCCGCAAATGCTGGATAAATTCCCGCAGCCGTCGCCAAGGTCGAACACCAAACCGGGTAGTGTTCGATCCGCCGCGCACCCATTCCAGCAATTGACCCGTACAATCCGCACAAAAAGCTCGCACCAGTCGAATATTGTGTCCTCAGGGTCAATCACCAAAAACCGCCGGTTCCTTAACCGAGTCTCGTCCCCAAACTTCCAGCCAGATACCTGATCCCTGATAAATCCCTCTCTTTTTGTTGCGTGTTCAGCGATAAATACAATTTTTTATTAGAAAAATTTCAATACGGGAGTGTGGTTGTTTTTTTAAACAGAGCCAGACTTTTTCAATTGGTAGTAGACCATGGCGAATGGAGTACCCAACCCAACCACTATTTCTTGTTAGCATCTCTATCTTCTTCTAAGAATTAGTACGCACCGAAAAACGACCAGTGAATGGCCCAGTATGGAATGTACTTTCGGCCGTGGACCTTGAATGGCAGGTTAGAGTATGGACCAGATGGACCGCTTCGAGCGACCATTGTGGTGGAAAAGTTTCGCTTAGCAACGTTGGAAGCAGCTTGGACACCTAGTCGATTCATCATTGTGTTGGATAGTGAACTAAAAAAAAAAAATTGTTGATGAGAGAAAAGGGCGGCTTTGTGTCAATGCTAATTTTTTTTTTCTTTCACCCGTCTCGGAGCCCTTTTCAAAGTCCCAAATGATACGCGGTGTGATTGGCTAGAATCCGGATCCCGCTCCCAAATGGCTTGTTAATTTTTTCTTCTTTTCGTCCCTTCCAATTCTTTTTTTCACCTTGTTATACATTATCACCATCACTATACAAACACAATGATCAAGCCAATCGTGGGTACTTTGAAGCGAAGAATTATCTTGGATATCACCATGGGTATGTTGCGGTGTTGCGGTGTTGCGAGAGGCTCGTAATCGAGAAAAAATTGCTAACACAGAGGACAGGTTTCGGTATGGATTTAGACGCCGGGAAAAAGGATCATCACAATTTGGCTAATGCCGATTTTTCCTCGGAAACTTGAAAGATTTGCTAACAACGGGGTCTAGCTAGCGGCGGTGTCGTTGCTACTTACTGGTGGCACACGTAAGTTAAACTGACTACATGACAAAAGAAGGAGGACTAACAGAGTATAGTTTCCACAAGAAGAGCGTTACTAAGCGTGACAACTGGTACGCTGAGCAAGAAAAGCTCAAGAACAGCGAGTAAAAATTGCTCGATTTGACGTACTAAGATATTAAATTTATTGTTATTTTTTTTTGGCTCCAATCCGCGCCTCCAGAAGTCAAAGTTCTCGGCCCTAACCATGTACAAGAACGCGACCTTTAGCCACAATTATACTTTGTAGTGATATGATTGTCCTTCCAGGAAAATATATAAACTAGTTGGGACGTCAATTGGGCGGCTCAAAACTTTGTTTGCGGCTCATGAGCCGCAGCCACGGGCTTGTAATACGTACTTGCCACTCCGGGTTGGTTATGAGCAACAATTGGGATAAGAGATGTAAGAGTAGTTGATTAGCAAACGAGCTTCGCTAATTGACCAGCAAAAGATTAAGCGATGAACGGAGTTAAACCGGAGATAAGCGATTATTTGAGATGATTGGGAGTAAGCTGACGTCGATACAAAAACAAACACACTTCAACACAAAACGGGGATGCTCAACACGACAGAGCTAAAAGATGAGGCACTGACCAGCCTGCTTGGGATTATAGACTCGGTCCAGGGTAACAAGGTGCTTATCCTGGACAAGTCGTTGCTGGCGACGCTCTCGGTAGTGACGAGCTTTTCCACGCTAAAAGAACACGGAATCCAGCACATTGTGTGGCTGCAATCGCCAAACCTCGAGTCTGTACTATCGCTAAAAAACGTCAACTCCATTTTATACCTGTCATCGACCGATTATGCATGCGCAGGGGTGATTGCGGACCACGCGCAGTCTGCCATCTCTGCCTCGTCTAGTCTTGATATTAACCTGATTTTGGTACCGGAAAAGACCCTGGCGTTTGAGCAAGTACTGGAGGAGCGGTCAATACTCGGCGATCTGACGCTCCACTCCTGGCAGGTCCGGTTCCTGCCTCTTGAGGATGATGTGTTGTCGCTAAACATCCCATCCGGCGGATTTAAAGACACTTATTTGGACGATTTGACGACCACGATCGACTCGGCAGCTCACGCTCTACAGGATTTGCAACAACGGTATGGGTTGATTGGGCGGATAACCGGCAAGGGGGAGGCAGCACACAAACTGGCAGAGCTATTGGTACGTAACCGCCATGCCAGGCGGACCTCATTAGCCACGGACCACGCGTCTGACGAAACCAGCTACGACCAAAAGTTTTCCAACATTTTTGTCGGGCAGAGTATAGACCAGTTGGTGATTATCGACCGGCAGACCGACCCGCTGACCCCGTTGCTGACCCAATTGACCTATCACGGGTTGATTGATGAGTTTTACAAAGTGTCGGAATTTGGGCAGGTGGAGCTACCGGCGGGGATTGTGACGCCAACCAAGGACAACAAGCAGCTGAGTAGCGGGAAAAAAAGCACTACATTGGGAACAGGAGAAGACAATCTGTTTGGCACCATCAAGGATCTGAATTTCGCCGTGGTTGGCCAGTCGCTAAACAAAGTGGCGAGGCAGTTGCAGTCGGATTATGACCAACGCCACGAGGCACAGACGGTATCGGAGATTAAGCAGTTTGTGGCCAAACTAGGTGGCTTGCAAACTGTCCACCAAAGCCTTCGTTTCCACACCGCACTGGCTGAGGATCTGATGCACAAGGTTCAAAGCGAGGAGTTCAACAAGTGGTTGGAGATTCAACAAAACCTGGTTGCCGATTCAATGGACCTTACCACAATCCATAACATGGTGGAGGATCTGATTGGGCGGGGGTCCAACCTATCCATGGTACTACGCCTCTTGTCGATCGAGTGCCTTTGCAACGGAGGGATCAAACCCAAGGATTTGCTGCATTTTAAAAAGGAGGTTACACAGGCGTATGGGCATCAGCATTTGCTAACGTTTGCCAAGCTGGAGCGGCTCGGGTTGGTGTATGCGCGCGCCCCGCCAATCCCAAACTATTTCCCTCAGCTTCGCAAGCAGCTTTCACTGATCATGGAGCAGGATGAGAATGAGGACAAACCAAAGGATATATCGTTTACATACTCAGGGTACGCGCCGTTATCGGCAAGGCTGGTGCAGTGCGTGATTGATAAGCAAAGCGTGTTGAAACCCAAGCGGTTTGCAAACGATCATCAGTCTAGTATGACGGGTTGGCAGGGCGCGGAAGACACGTTAAAGTACATGCCTGGGCCGAGCTTTGACGAGTTTCAGCGTTCAGAATCGCACGTTCGGGAAGGGAAACTACGCAAGATTTTACTGCGAAACAGCCCGGGCCACGACAAGACCACTACGATGGTATTTTACCTGGGTGGCATCACCCACGCGGAAATCGCCGCGCTCCGGTTCATTGCCAACAAACCATCCACCACTACAAACATTATTATTGCCACTACGGGGATAATCAGCGGGGATAAAATCACGGATATTGTATGTAAAAACTAGCAAAAGATGATTTTCAATCGCAGGCTGAATGGTAAACCCGGATCGGTCACCACCACCTCGTCGCCAGATTGGATCAGCTCGTCAATCCGCTTGTCCAAATTTGGCCGGGTTAGTTCTTCTAGTTGAGGCGGGGCGCGCAAATAGAGCTTTTTATCGCTGGTGGACAGGGACGGGGATTTGGAGTTGATTTCTGGTTTGACCTGTAGCTTGTCCATCACATCCTGCAGCGAGTCCCTTGACCCAACCCGCAACGGAGTGGCCACGTTGGACCCGCACACCGGACAGCCTTGCTTCTTTTCATGCTCAAATGTATACGTGTACACTGCCTCCTCGCCAGTGTACATCATGTAGTTGTTTAGATACGGGTTGCAATCGGTGACAATCTTGGTCGCCTCGTTCACGCACGCCGCGGAAATAATAGCATTGGTGGATGCAATTGCCGGGATGATATTCTTCACCAACCCTTGTGTTAGTTGGTAGGTAACCCCCGTAATGTTAAACTCGTTTGCTCGGGTTAATGCCGTCTCGTACAACCAGGTGATATCCTCCGGGCTGTCCGTGTCGATTTTCCGGTCAAACTGTTTTGGCCACTCCAAAATCGACGCGTATTCAATGCAATGCTCAGGGACTCGTGGGGTGTTGGCGATTGTACAAATTGGGAAAGTGGTTTGTTGAGTCAACATATCCAGCGTACATTCGTAGCATGAGGAGATGGTTGGCAGAATCACCCGTGCTTGGCCCTTGAACCCTTCCGTGCCCCCGTCAATCAACGGCTTTAGCGACTCTGGGTTGCTCATATCCACCATATCCACCAACATTGCGTTAATCCATCGCCGTGCCTCGACACTATCCAACCCGCAAATGACTAGATGAAACTGCATGTAGTATTCCTCGTCCTTATCCTGGATCTTGCCGTAGTATGGGGTCACCGTGCACCCTTTAACCCGCTTCATGATAAAATCCGCAGCGCAGGTGGCTTTTGGTTTGCCAACGTCCGACTCTCGGAACAAAAACTGCCGGTTCAGGTTGGACACGTCGATTGTGTCCATATCAATCACGTGAATGTCTTTGAACCCGGATAGCGCCAGATCTTTTAGAATCTCGCACCCTAACCCTCCAGCGCCGATTACCAGGACTTTGGCTTTGTGGTAAGTATCAGCCTGTGCTCCATTCTCGCCATACCCTTCATCTGTGAATGGGCCTGGTCGAGTCAAGTACCGTTCAATTGCGTGGTTAACCATCTTGTTGTTGATGTTTGTTGCGGGTATCGCAAAACGTGGGAGGAGCCAAAGAGCCCAGAAGGAGGGGGCGCGCGCACGCCAACCCACACCTGAAATTTTTTTTTTAATCCATCGCCAATCACTTCGATTAGTATAGACATTTTAATGCGGAATCTAATCACATCGCATCGTGGGACACTAAACGTCTCGTCAAAAGAGGTTCCGGACCTTCCGCTAAACAGCGCAGTGTTTGACCCGGTTGGGGATACAATGCTGTGTCTGTTTGGCCCGTCCGCTGAATTCCCACAAGTAGAGATCCAACAGATATTTGTACGTTAATACTTACTGATCTTAATAGTCAAGCTAACCAAAGGGGGTAGAAAACTGGTGAGGAAAAGCTGTTTGCGACCTGGCCGGTGCAGAGCGAGGGGACGGTAAAAAGCTTCAAATACTTTGGGGATACAAACACTGCGGCGGTGGTGTTTTCCAACGGGGATATCGTGACCATCACCGGCGATGAGACTGGGGTGGAGGAAGCAGTGGTGGAGGTGGTTGGCACGCTAGATGACGGTATCGAGGACGCGGAGTGGAGCCCGGACGAGGAGATTTTAGCGGTGCTCACTCCAAACGCATTCGTGCTGCTAAGCAGAGTGTTTGATCCAATCGCGGAGGCTCAAATCACTATTGAAGATTTGTCCATCTCCAAGCATGTGTCGGTCGGGTGGGGCAAAAAGGAAACCCAATTCCAAGGAAAAGGCGCCAAGGCCATGCGGGATCCGACCGTTCCGGAAAAGGTGGATAGTGGGTATGTTCATGAATCTGATGATAAGGCAATGCGGTTGACTTGGCGAGGGGATGGCGAGTACGTTGCCATCAACTCAATCGACTCTAAGGACGGGTTTAGCCGGCGGACGGTGCGTGTGTATACCCGAACCGGCCAGCTAAACAGTGTTTCAGAACCGGTTGATACAATGGAGTCGTTGGTGGCGTGGCGACCCTCTGGGAACGTGATTGCCGCAGTGCAACGGGTCTCCCATAACGACCCCACCAGTCCTGATTTAATCTTTTTCGAGCGGAATGGGCTGCGACGGTATGAATTCTCGATTCGAACCGGATCCGACGAACCAGTCAAGGATATTTGCTGGAACGTGGACTCGGATATTTTGGCAATCATGCTAAGCGACCGGATCCAGCTTTGGACTACAAAAAACTACCATTGGTATCTCAAACAGGAGCTGTTTTCCAAACAATCGGCAGAGTTTAAACCGGAATGGATGGTGTGGCACCCGGAGAAACCGTTGACGTTGCTAGCCAGCTATGGGACACATTTGGAGGTTCATCAAATGCTGTGGACGACGATTGACGGCCCGCTTGCACCGCCAAACGATATGGGGGTTTGCGTGGTGGTTGACGGGCAACAGTTAAAGATCACTCCGTTGAAGATTGCCAACACTCCACCGCCAATGGCGTTTCGAAGCTTTAGTGTGGACCAGACTCCGGTGCACGCGGCGGTGAGCCTCACCAACACTAAATTTGCCGTGTTGGTTGGCAGAGACGCGTTGCATATTGGCGCGTGGGATCCACTTACCAAACCTGTCAAAGCACCACAAGTTTCTGTCAAGATCCGGTTGAGCGAGTTGATTGGGGACATGTTGATTTCGCCTAAACAGGTTGCATGTGTGGGGGACAATATTGCGGTGGTTGCGGCGGATAATGTTGCTCATGGCACCGCCTTGCTAGTGATTGACTATGTCAAGAACAAACTAGTCACGATCCATGAGATTGATTTGGATGTGTACGTGCTAAAAACCCAAGCCGATGGCAGACGGGTTATTTACGAAACTGTGGATGGGTCAGTTTACCGCCTAGACGAGGATTTTGAGGTTGATTTTGTCGCCAAGCTGCCACAACGATGCGACTCGATTGACGTTGCCAACCATATCGCGTTTGGGTTGACCGGCGCGGGTAAGCTGTACGCCAACGATCGCGTATTGTCCAGCTCGGTTACCTCAATGAAGCTGACCCTATCCCACGTGTTGTTCACCACCGCCCAGCACTATCTAAAATTCAGCCACCTTCACGAGTCGGTGCATGATTTTGAGATCCCCGAGGATGATGTGGTGAATGACGAGCGGTGCCGATCCATTGAACGTGGGTCGTTGCTGGTTTCCGCCATACCTTCCAAAACGGCGCTTACTCTCCAGGCCCCACGAGGTAATTTGGAGACCATCCACCCGCGGATCCTAGTACTAGGCGAGGTGCGACGAAACATTGACGAGCATCGGTATGATTTGGCGTTTTTGGCGTGTCGGGTGCACCGAATCGACATGAACCTGCTGCATGATTACGCGCCGGATCAGTTTTTGCAACTGGCCGAGTTGTTTGTCAAACAGCTTGACAAGGTTGAATATATCGATTTATTCCTGTCTGGATTACGAAACGAGGATGTTTCGCAGACAATGTACAAGCAAACGTTGAAGGAAAGCGCCGTTGAGGAGGAAGGTAATAACGAAGCAAGCGGGAATGTCGATGCGCTGAGTACAAAGGTGAACCGAGTATGTGACGCGCTTCTCCAGGTGCTGCTAAAGAACCCGGATACGTATTTACAGAGTATCATCACTGCGTACGGGTGTAAAACCCCGCCCGATTTGGAAGCCGCTTTGGGGTTCATCAGCAAAGACCGGGTTGCGAACCCTGCCCAGGCCGAGTTTTGCATCCAGCATCTCTGTTTCTTGCAAGATGTGGAGCTGGTGTATGAAACCGCACTGGGGATCTATGACCTGGATTTGGCGCTGCTAGTCGCGCAACAATCGCAAAAGGATCCAAAGGAGTATTTGCCATTTTTGCGAGACCTACAGGAATCCACCGAGCTCCGACGAAAGTTTGATATCGATGATTATCTAAAGAAGCATGGCAAGGCGTTGGCCCATTTGGCCCAGATTGACGATGCGTTTGACGAGTTGTGCGATTATACGGTCCAACACCAGCTGTACCCTGACGCGATGCGCACCTACCGGTACGACACCAAGAAACAGGATGCCATTTTGACCCTGTACGCGTCGTATCTACAGGGCAAAACGCGTTATTCAGAAGCCGGGTCGGTTTACGAGAATTTGGGCATGTATGAAGACGCGCTGGATGCGTATAGACTGGCTGGGAACTGGCGCGCCGCATTTTCCGTGGCCAACCAGTTTGACCAAGACAAACAAGATGAGGTTGTGGAACACATGGCGGAAATCACCGAGGAAAGCAAGGCCTACTTTGACTGTGCTATTATCAACATGGACTATGTCAAGAACATGCGGGTGGGGTTGCAGATGCTATGCCGAGGGTACCACTTTAGCGACGCGATTCGGCGTGCTTCCGAGCACCCCGACTCTGCCGAGCTGCTGGACAAAGTCGTCGACCCAGCAATGTTGGAAGGGTTTGCTACAATGTCAGAGCTAGTCACTGATTGCAAATCGCAAATCAAATCGCAACTCAAGCGGCTGCGCGAGCTGCGGGAGAAGAAACAATCCGACCCGTTGGGGTTTTTTGGCACCCCTGATGAGTCTGACGCACCGGATAACGTGTCCTTGGCGCCTACTGAATCCTCCGCCGCGCCGTCGTTCCTTACTCGGTATACCGGCAAGACGGGTGAGACCGCCAAGACTGGCGCGTCCCGACGAACCACCAAGAACAAACGACGGGAGGAACGTAAAAAGGCGCGGGGCAAGAAGGGCTCGGCGTATGAAGAAGAATATTTGATCAACTCTAGCGTGCGGCTGGTGGAGCGGCTGGACCAAACCCAGGATGACGCGGTGCGGCTGATCGAGGCGTTGGTGCGGCGCAAGTTCCGCGATCACGCGTACCAACTGCAAAGAGGATTTGTCGAGCTGCGAACCGAGCTTCAACAAGTGTCGACCGAGATTTTTGAACAAACTGACGAGGATCTGAAGCGGTACGATGAGGAAGGGAACATGTTCATGGCGGAGCGGATTCCGCAACCGCCAATCACTGATTTCCCAGTCTGTTTATCATTAAATTACTAGTACGTATTGAGATATTCAAAAGCACGTTTTTCCACATCCGCAGTTAGATCCAGCTGGCCAAGCTGCGAGCTGTACACATCAACAATCTTTTCAAACGTGTCGGTGGCCATTTCCAGCAGCTGGGTTAGCCGGCGCACTGACGGCTTTTCTTGTCCAGAAATGGCCAGCACGTCTGTCCAGTGCAGCGGTGGATTGGCTATAAACTGTTCAATCAGCGCAATCAGCTTGTGCAGGTCGTTTAGGATAATGTTTGCGTCTCGGTGCACAATCCCAAAATCGTCCTCCTCGGTAGAGTGGATCACAAACTGCTGTAAAGACATGAGCGCGCAGTGCACCAACCCGGGGTTTGGCACAATCTCCAACGTTTTGCGCCACAACGTGCATCGGAACGGATACCCTACTGGAGTCGCCAACACGCGCTCAATCACGGTAGAATACTTTTTAACCTGTCCCTGGACCAACTCCGACGCCTTTTCCACGAAATTCACCGCTCGCACCGATTGTTCCGCGTTTTTATCCTGTAAATTCTCCACTAGTCGTTTAGTGGGGGTTGTGGCGTGCTCCTTTGGGGCCGATGCGAAAATATTGTCGTGCTTCACTGATAGCACCGATTTGGACGGCAATGGCGAGTTTTGCCGTTTCTTGGCCTCTGGAGCCGCTGCCACCTCCCGCGATTCCATCCGCTTCGACACTGCGTTAATAACCTTTAACGACTCCTTGCAGATTTGCTTCCAAATAGTTGGTTCCGGGTCCCGCTCAATATCCCGAAAGATGCTACATCGTCGCTCTGGGTTGTTTAGCGAGATTCCACACAGCTCCTGAAACGCCATGGTGTGAGTGTACTCCTTGACCGTGGCTTGAAGCCCCGTGATTAGCGTGCCGTTTGGATCGTCAGACTTTTCGCTAATCGTCGACCCCCGGTTGCTTGGCCCAAGCGACATGTAAATGTAAAAGCACGAGTTGACACACTCCCATAGTGTAAACAGCATAAAGGACGTGTACAGCGTGATTACAATCATTTTGAACGAGGCAGGATATGCCACGTAGTCGTTGGACCGGTTCAACGTGAAAAAGCACCGCAATAGTCCTAATGATGTGGTCCAGATCGTGCGTCGGAAAAACAGGTACACAATCGGATAAGACAGGGTTGCGGCGACCGAGTACACGATCGTAGCCGGCACGTTCTCCTTGGCGGCCATCCTCACCCGTTTGTTGTGGTTCAGCTTTGATGGGGTAGTGTGGAACCGCACCATCTCATAGTCAAACACCACAAACCCAATCGCGTAACACACCGCAATGTACACGGCAAAACTGTTTAGATATAGGTACTGCTCGTTTAACGTTGGAGGTTCGTAAGGTCGTGACTTTACCGTCAGCGGGAATGTGTATTGGCCCTTGACTAGTAAATAAAACAGATGCGAGGAGATTGTGTAAACAACCACCGCCGAGGCAAACTCCTTGCTGCAGAGTTTGTTACACAATTTGGAAAATAAATTGGCGTACGGTTTGTTGGACACTTGCAGCCAGCTCTTGCGATACACCAGCACGATAAACGCCGCGATAAACATCACTACCGCTCGGAATGGCAGTATCCACCACAACCAGCCGATATGCGAAAAAGACCCGAGATTCACGGTCATTCCGTAGCATACAAACGCAATCAGCTTGCTCAACTGGCCGAAACGGGACATTGACACGGCGGCTAGAAATGCATGGTAGTGAACCGCTTCTTGTCGTGTGGACGGGGCTGGAATTATACGCGCCACAGACACCATTTTGCTTCTCTTTTTGTTGATGTCGCGATGGAAAAAGGAGGAGAGCAAAAATTTGTCCCAATAAGCAATGTTGCACGTGACTTTTTAAAGTCCAAAAAAAAAAAACACGAACGCGCGCCAAACTTTTTTTTTTTTTTTGCCTCCCCGTTTTTATATTACCACAACTCGACACTCGACACTAATACTAAAACTAAAACTAAGAATGGCGCAACAGCCGGGAAATAAAGGCCAAAAAGAAAGCGAAGTGAAGAAAAGAGTAGAGGACTGCCACAAGTCCAACTATAGCTATGTCACTATGGAGGAAGGGTCGTATGTCGGGGAGTTGGCGCCGGATGGGCTGCCAAACTTGAACCTGGGGATTGGGCCGGATTTGATCAAGGACCGGCAGTCCGGCGGCGGCACGGTTTTTTATGGGGAGGGTAACAAGATTATCCAGCTGGCTAATGAAACGTTTGGATTTAATGGTTGGAGCACCACGATCCGGCAGTTTACTATCGACTATATGGATTGTGACGACAGGGGCAAATGTGATATAGCCGCGGCGGCGATTATTCGGGTCACGCTGCGGGATGGGATGCACCGGGAGGATATAGGGTATGGCCATTCGCAAAATGTGCAGAAGGGTGCGGCATTTGAAAAGGTCCGGAAGGAATGCGTCACGGATGGGATCAAACGGGCGTTGCGGCAGTTTGGCGGGATCTTTATATCCGCATATGATGCTGAGCATATGAAGAATGTTAAGAAAAACTTTCGAAGCAAGCCTCGGCCAATCACTCTTGAGTCGTTGTATAGTGGGAACGCGGATATCTTTGAAAAAAAGAGTAATGCGCAGATGGAGCAGGAAAAGAAGCAGATGCGAGAGGGGAAACCTCCTCCAGCTCCTCGACCGCAAACTGGGCAAATGGGTCCGCCACCACCACAACCCCCGGCTCCAGTCCCAGCCCCTGCTCCTGCTCCTGCTCCTGCACCAGTGCCAGCCCCAGCGGCAGTTCCTGAACCAATGGTGGTTGATCGGCTGCCGTCAAGCCCGCCAAACGAGGATTGGGATGACATGTTTGATGCGGCCGCACGTGAAGGGTTGACGCATAATATCAACCAAGATTTGCTGCCGAGTGATGATTTTGATGATTTGGACAAGTTGATGGACCAGCGGGCGGAGGAGCGAAATACCACGACTACAACTACAGAGGAGTACAACCCGATTAACGAAAAGAACCAAGACACGCTATTGCATTTTACTTCGGCGAGCCAGGCGGAGAAACAAAAGAATCTGGAAGGGGCGGAAAAGTTTGATACCAACACTCCTGACCGGTTCAGCCGTAAAAAAAGCATGCCAATTCGGCGAACAATTCTGCCAGACCATCCAAATGCTACGAGTCCGTCGCTGAGCCAGTCGCAGGCTATCGAGGGGTCGCAATTTGCAAAGCCAAACACGCCGTTGGTGCGGAAACGAGGCACCCCGGTTGCTAACCAGTCTTCAAATACTAATGCCCAGCCGGACGCGTCCAAGCGCCAGCGCGTGACCCCACCGGCCAATTAATAGCATCTATATATATATTATCATTATTATTATTATCCATCAGTAGGTTTGTTTGAGCTTCATGCTGCAACGCGAAGGATTAAAGTTAAACCCCTGGGTCCATCTCTCTTATAGTCCCCAAAAAAATAACACTGCGAAAGTGCGGGGCTAGGGAAATGGATGGATACGAATGTTGCTTGCGCGCCCACCCCATAAATCGCACACAAAGACGCTTACAAACTGGTGCATCACAAAACACCCTTGTATTCAGACCAAAATGGACAAAAAGGTTTGGGCGTGCATAATATTATGTGCCGAGTTTGACACGATAAACGCGCTGGCACAAACCTGCCAGACGTTACGACAGCTGGTATGTGACAATGAGGAGGAGATTTACAAGCTAGCGGCGCACCGGATGAGCCCGTTTTTGATCCGGGGGGATATGGGCCAGAGTAAATGCTCGTGGTACGACAGCTGTCAAAGGTTTCAACGTATGGCAGCTCAGTTGACCAGCGATCAGACCACCACCGCACGTCAGTCCGAGTTTACCCAGCCATTGGTAATTAGCCGGTTAAAACCGGGGGTGATTGGCCCTATTGATCTGGAGACCAACATTACCGTTCACACCGTGGTTCCGGCTGCGATTGCGCATAAAAAGGACGGGAATATTGTGGTGCACGTGTACTCGCGTAGACACCCCCAAACTCGAGCCGTGTTTAGCTTACAAGACGCGGTGCTGGAGAGTATAAACGAGGCAGACGAGGAGAGTGTCGATTCTCAGCAGCCTATCCAATCCTGGGATGATTACGAGCGGCTTGAGTATGCGCTAGCCCAACGGTCTACTGGGTTGTTCAGCCGACCCGTTTCTTTACCGGTGCTAGGGAAAAACTGGGATGCGGTGCAGTATAGACTTTCTGGGGAACGGCAGTACTACCTGCTTTCCACCGCGGATGGCGAGCGACGTTCCTCGCCAGAAACTACATTAATGGACATGAAGCGTAAGCCACCCTTTCACCTGCTCTATTTTGACGGGGATGATATCACAAGTAGCATTGAGCTGGAGACCAAACACGGGAGTAACCTGACCACCGACCCGTACAACGCATTCGGGGCGGATAATTTTGCATTGTTTGGACCGGCAGGGTACGTGGAGATTCGCGGAAACACCGTTACTACATGCACCCTACCTGACAACTTGCAAATCAGCGAGTTGAGCATGGGGTTGGAAACCGATGTGGAGCGGATCCATTTGGGGTATGCCACCGCATCCGGCCACCTCCTCTGCTGCAACTCGCTAACCCACACTGTCTGGGCATTACGGATTGATGGGAATGGCGACGGTCAGTGGCACTGCTTGATGCAGGTGGACTTTGACCAGGCGGATGACCCGAACAAAGCCCGGTTGTTCTTGTCCAAAACCGTGTTTTACGGGACATATGTCCTGCTACACGGAAGCACGGATATTGAAGACTCAGAGCGCGTATCAACCCTGTTTATAACTTATGACATGTTCACTGGGGCGTCCAAAGTGGCCTCGTTTGACGCGGAACATGAGGGTGTCTTGAGACTGGGCAGCTATATCGAGCCGGTTCAGGACCCACTAACCGCCAAGGACAAATGGTACATCTACTCTAACAAATGGGTGGTCGACCGTCAGGGCCATATCTTTTTGATGAACGAGGTGGTGGCCGAGGAGTGGATCAGCACCTGGAAGGCCATGGGATTCAAGGGCACCATGAACATTCCGCTGCATTATTTGATGCGATAATTTCCCCTCACCACCTTTTTTTTTCGCTACACTTCAATGTTATGTCGTTATACAAAACGGTTCGCTCACACTTGGTCCGTCTCCTCTACAATCACTGATCGCAAATCAGTGTTTGAAGGGCGAGCAATAAAGATCAGGTCGATCCAAGAAGCAGATGAGCTAATCGCCGAGCTCAAGCAGGATAAGCGGATTAAAAAGGCCACCCACAACATCTCGGCGCTTAGATTGGGAGATGGCACTGAGCGGTTCAACGACGATGGCGAACCACCCGCCGGTGAGCGCGTACTCAACCTTCTCAAAGTCACAAACACCACAAACGTGCTGATTGTGGTGACCAGATGGTACGGAGGGGTTCAGCTAGGCGGGGCGCGGTTCAAACACGTTGGCAAAACTGCCCACGAAGCACTAAAAAATCTTGTCTAAAAAAAGTTTTAAAGTCTAAATATACTTGTAAGGGTTGAGAATCCCCTTTGGATCGAAATGCTTCTTCAACTGCTTCATTAGCGTGATTGACGTGTCATCCTTGGAGTAGCCAATGTAGTTGCGTTTTTGGAACCCCAACCCATGCTCAGCGGAGATGGACCCGTTTACTTTAGAAACCCACTCATAAACATATGGTTCTAGCAAGTTCTCCACACGCTTGTCGTATCGTCGCATGGCAACGTTCAAATGCAAGTTGCCATCGCCAATATGCCCGTACCCACACGCCTCAATAACCGGGTAATCCTCAGTATCGCCAATCACCCCGGCTTGCGCCAACCGTGCCTGAACATCAGTGACCAGATCGTAAAGCCTTGGGAGCGGGATGGAAACATCGTACTTGTAAACCCCGCTCTTGCCGCTAGCCTCAGGGATCGCCTCTCTCCACCCCCACAGTGTCTTGGCCTGGGTTTCGTCCTGAGCAACCGTGCCATCCAGCACCAGCTCGTTTTCCATCGCGGATTCCAAAAAGTTGTTTAGCTTTTCGCTGTCATGGTCGGTATTTGACCCGCTGGTTTCAATCAGCACGTAAAAGGGGTGTTCGGATTCCAGTGGCATTGGCTGGTTATTGTGCTCAGCAACCAACCCCAAAGCCTTCTGGTCCATACACTCAAACGCAGACATGATTTCAGAGAGCTCGCTTCGGGCTTTTTGAAACACTTGCTGCACATGCTTGTAGGATTCTAGCCCTAGAAACGCAACGTTTACTGCGGTAGGTTTTGGCGGGCAGAGAATTGACACCCCCGTGATGATCCCTAGCGTGCCCTCTGCCCCGATAAACAGCTGTTTCATGTCGTACCCCGTGTTGTCCTTACGTAGGCTGCTAAGGTTGTTGACGATTGTACCATCGGCAAGCACCGCTTCCAACCCCAAAACTGTCCCGTGAAGGGAGCCATACCGCAACAGCCGCAACCCACCAGCGTTGGTGGCCACGTTCCCGCCGATATGACAGGACCCCTTTGCGCCCAAATCTAGTGGGAAAATGTGGTGGCGGTCCCGTAGGTAATTGTCGGCGTTTTCCAAAATCACCCCCGCATCGGCCACAAACACACCGCTAACATCGTCAAACGACCGAATCTTGTCCATCTTGGCTAGGCTAACCACAATCTCGTCAAATACGGGTACAGATCCGCCTACTAACCCAGTGTTTCCGCCCTGTGGGACCACTGCCAGTTTCTTGTCGTTGCAGTACTTTAAAATCTGGCTCAGCTCCTCAGTGCTTTTTGGTTTGAGCACCAATTGCGATTGGCCGCGGTATTTCCGCATCCAATCCTCATTGTGGAACTCCAGATTCTCCTCACCTTGCACAATCGCAGTGTCTGGAATGATGGACCGAAAGTACGTGAGATCCTCGTGAGTCAGCTTGGAGAATGGAGCCCGGGTGATATCGTAACTCTCTTTGGTTAGTTGCACCGTGCTTGCATATCGCACCGGTACCTGTGGTGGAACAATCGCCAGCCGTGTGCGTGCCAACCCTCGTACGGTCCGTGCTACAACTGATGCCATCTTGTCTTCTATAATTTAGAAACTTGGAGGAGTAAAGGGGAGGAGAAAGGGCTAATTTTTTTTTTTTTAAAGTTAGGTAGGTGAAAGGGGCGGGTAAATTATAATCCGCTGCAGGATTGGGAAATCACGTGGTCCTCCTCGCCTTGTGCTTATCGGACGAACGGCACAATTTTTACCCATTGACTGTACAAATTGTTAAGCATGCAATGAAACGCGGTCGAGAACACGAGAATATGGAGGGGGAGGGGATGAAGCTGGTTTGTTTAGATGCGGAGAACGGGCAACAACAAGGGATAACGTGTAGCTTGCCTCCGCATTGTGCCACCCACCCGCAGGTATTTGGGTCTGCAGCTCAGTTCGAGCGGCATTATCAGGACCACCACTGCTGCCGGTGCGTAGAGTGCAGAGCGGTACTCCCTTCTGAACATTTTTTAACCCTACATATAGTAGAGTGTCATGATTCATTTGCTCAGGCCAAAAAAGCTCGGGGTGATTTGATATACGCCTGTTTTGAGGAACAATGTGCTAAATTGTGTGCAGAACCTGCAAAGCGACGCCGTCATTTAATTGACAAGCATGGGTACCCTAATAACTACCCGTTCAATATTGTGAATCTGGGCGCACGATGAAACCCTCGCGCCGGACGCGAGTTGGATAATACGGTATCAATCTTTCTTTTTTTTTTTTTCAAACCTTAATCCGGTTTTTCGACTATATAAAGAGATGACCAAATGCCAGCTAAATGAGAGCCCCGTAATTTCACTCATGGTGTCTGTCAATTCAATTGTTATCGCTGCTGTTGCTACCGTTGCAATCGCCGAGGCCAACCCGCAATCAGCCGTGCCATGGCAATGCTATGCCTCGTGCGGCAAGGCTCTTTCCCAGCACAACAAGTGCAAGAGCAAAGGCGGTCAATACCACGACTGTGTGTGCGCAAATAACTCCATGTTCCGGGCCTTTTTGGAACCATGCCTGAACTGTGGTGATTTGATTTGGGCAAAGTACGGAAACGCCCTGGCCAAGCCAATGAAGGAGTGTGGCATTTCCCGATAACCTTCCCCCCTTTTCTACTATTACTTTCTAGCTTGATAATCATAATTATAATAATAAAACCTTCATTCCTTTGTGTTTTTTTGTGTGTTTGTATTAGTGTATTAGTAGAATTAGGCGCTGGGGGTTGGGGTGGAACCGTTGGAGACCAAGTTTGCGGACGGCGAGTCCACGCGTTTCTTCTTTTTTGCCTTCTTTTTGGCCACCACCACTGGAGTGCGTTTTAAATTTGCCAGCTCCTTTGCGTCGTAGGCGGTTTCACAATGTGGGCACTTGTTGTCTGGCAAGTCGCCCATGATGCACAAGCAGACACTACACACATAGCCGATATCCACCACTCGTCGAGTCACAAAACACGCGGCCCGGAAATCCACCTCCTTTTGCGTACCCAGGTTGACATGGGCGCGGAGACTAGGCTCGATAAAAAACGCGCTCATCAGGTACTGGATCAACCCCTTTGGGTGCTCAACTTTTACATATACCCCGTTTGTAGAGTCACAGGCTTGTTGCAAAAACACGGTATCCCCGCCTAGTTTGCACACATCAATGGGGATCCGCCGTTTTTGCGCCGCGAATATACAGTTCATGGCGGAAATGTACTGTGATGCAAGGTCGCCGCTGGCACTGACCAACAGGATCCGCGAGGCAAGCTGCGAATCATCCGACTTTTCAACCGCCTTGTTGATATACGTTAGTGCCAAGCTCAACGCTCCAGACACTGTGCTCGGGCCCAAATTCTCCTCGAGTGAGGTTGACAGCAGCACCTCGAGCTGGTTGAGCACGATATCGCTAATCTCACGAAACTGCCGGTACATTGACTTGCCATTGACGATATGCGACCCTTCATTTTCATTGTTTGTGGTTTTTGAGGTTAATGGGTATAGGAAGCGGGCGCCGTTGGTATGGCTCGCAATTACTGCTACTTTGTTGGAGTTGTTTAGCGACAAGTGCGCGTTAATAAATACTAGCAAGGATGCTACCGCCTCGCGGAGTGTGATTTGTCCCTTTAGTTTGTCCCACGCCCCGGGGTGTGTGTCAATCACTAGCGTGAGCAGACTAGCATGGTCCTCTATCTTTAGTTAGCGTTATTTGAGCTGTAAAGGAGGCTGTTTACGCACCAGTCGTGTGATGCTCGCCGAGCGTTTTTGACGTGTCATCAACCTCATTCATTGTCGTGAAAACGTCGTGAAAAAAAAAAGTGGTGATGAAAAGTTTAAGCGTGCTGGGAATTTCATGTCCACATGTTAGACCTTGAAAAGGTTAAAACCGTGATGTATCGAATATACAAGCAGAATGATCAGATTCCTACTATAAAGGAGTATTGGCTAGGCAGCTAGAGCACTGACTCAAACCAACTAAAAGCTAAATACAATATAAATAATAAAAAAACAATAATATGCAGAGGCTACTGTCTCCAACGAGGGCCTGACGGCGGCTTGGACCTTTTATCCTTCTTCCCCTTGAACACGTTTTTGGCGCGGTCAGTGTACTTGCTAATCTTGGCGCTAAATCGCGACCCAGCACTGCTGCCACTGCTGCTGCTCTTTTTACCATATGCTTTGCTCTCAACGCGGTATTTCTGGCGCATTGGCCGAGCCAGATTCTCTCCGTTAAACGCGCTCTTTTCTACAAACCGTAACGATGCACTGCGTGATGTCGGACAATCATCCCCATAGTGCCCTCGCAACCCGCAATCATAGCAGCTAATCACCGCCGGGTATTTGGCCTTGCCCTTGGTGGTTCTATAGCTCCTCCATATCAGCGGGCAAAACTGTTCCGTATGTGCTCGCGACTCGCACCTTGAGCAGAAAATATATTTGGACTTGTTTTTGCATTCGTTTCGTAAATGGCCTGGTTGGCCGCAGTTGGAACATTTCCGCGCGGTCGGACATTGTCGTGAATAATGGTCGTCGTGAACGCCGCACACATCGCAAATCACTGTATCGCAATTCCGCGCCATATGCCCTCGCCCATGGCAGTTCCGACAGACGGGACCTAGAATCTCATCCCCAGTGCCAAAATACCGGCCCTCGCCGCGCATTTCCACCAGCTCTTCGTTATCATCCATCTCATCATCTTTAGGAGTTTCTTCTTTGGACTCGCTTGCGTCAGCGTCAGCAGCCTCTCCGTTGTTGTCCGTGACAAACTCCAAAGCTTCCGGCCTCACGCCGTCCTCGTTGAGACTATAATCGCTTTCCTCGTCGCTCATTGCTTAGTGGTTGATCTATTAATTAAAACTGGTGATAAAAAAAATTTGTCTAAAAATGGGCTCGGGTTGCCGATGCGCGCGCACGATTTTCCTTCTCCCCTCCCCAGCCCGAGCCAAGCTGGATCTCGATCGGCTACTAAACCACAACAGAAAAAAGAAGGTTTTTTGGTGACAAAATTTTCGACTCTTTTTTTTTTTTTTTTTTCTTCTTCCCTCCCCCTTACGACGAATCTCCCCTGATAAAAAAAAATGTCTGAACAACTAGCTGAAGGAGTAGCTTCAATGCAAGTCGACAAAAAGACCCGAGGCGCCAAGTACCACGGCAATGACGAAAAGTTTGACTTTATCGACGACCGATGGGAATTGTTTGACGAGCTAAAGAAGCAACAAGATGAGGAATTCGCCGCCAAGGAGCGAACCCCAATTCAAATCACCATGAAGGATGGGTCCATCAAGCAAGGCATTGCGTTCGAGACCACCCCGTTTGAAATCTGCAAGGATATCAGCAAGTCTCTGCTAGACTCTACTGTTATTTCCAAGGTCAATGGCGAGTTGTGGGACTTGGAACGACCACTAGAAGGTGACTGCACCTTGTTGTTTTTGGACTTTGAGTCTGAGGAAGGCAAACAAGTGTTTTGGCACTCGTCCGCCCACGTTCTAGGTGAAGCCGCGGAATGCCACTATGGTGCTCACTTGTGTATCGGCCCACCAGTTGACGGCGGGTTTTATTACGAAATGAGCATTGATGATGGTAAGCGACACGTGGTGGCCGACGACTTTAAAGATCTAGAGAACCAGGCCAAAAAAGCCATCAAGGACAAGCAAAAGTTTGAGCGACTAGTGGTGTCCAAGGAAAACCTGCTAAAAATGTTTGCCTACAACAAGTACAAGCAGCATATTATCAAGGACAAGATCCCAGATGGTACCTCTACTACAGTGTATCGATGCGGTCCGTTGATTGATTTGTGCCGAGGGCCTCATATCCCACACACTGGCCGGATCAAGGCGTACAAGCTGTTGAAAAACTCGTCGTCCTACTTTTTGGGCGACGCCAACAATGACTCATTGCAACGGATCTACGGGGTGTCTTTCCCAGATAAAAAGCTAATGACCGAGCACTTGAAGTTTTTGGAAGAGGCTGCCAAGCGTGACCACCGGAAAGTTGGCCAGGAACAAGAGCTGTTCATGTTCCACGAGCTGTCTCCAGGCTCCATCTTTTGGTTGCCGCACGGGGCGCGAATCTACAACACTTTGCAGGAGGAGCTGCGAAAGGAGTATCGAAAGCGAGGGTACGAGGAGGTGATCACCCCAAACATGTACAATTCGGAGCTGTGGAAGAAATCGGGTCATTGGCAAAACTACAAGGACGATATGTTTACCTTTGATATCGAAAAGCAGCAGTTTGGGCTAAAGCCAATGAACTGCCCGGGCCACTGTCTAATGTTCAAGAACCGAGACCGGTCATATCGAGAGCTGCCATGGCGTGTCGCTGATTTTGGGGTGTTGCACCGAAACGAGGCGTCGGGTGCGTTGAGCGGGTTGACCCGAGTGCGACGATTCCAACAGGACGATGCGCATATTTTCTGCCGAAAGGACCAAATTGCCAATGAGGTTGCCGGTATGTTTGAGTTTATGGGCGCTATTTACGGCACTTTTGGGTTTGACTTTAAGCTAGAGCTGTCGACCCGACCAGAAAAGTATGTGGGTGAGATTGAGGTGTGGGACGAGGCTGAGGCTACTCTGAAAAAATGTTTGGAGGATTCTGGCCTGCCATGGGAATTGAACGAAGGTGACGGTGCTTTTTACGGGCCAAAGATTGACATTAAGATTTCTGATGCCTTGAAGCGGTGGTTCCAATGCGCTACTATTCAACTTGATTTCCAACTGCCATCCCGATTCGAGCTAAAGTTCCGAACCGCGGATTCCAAGGACGAATCTGGCGAGTCCTCGTACTATGAACAACCAGTCATGATCCACCGAGCTATTTACGGGTCTTTGGAACGGTTGATTGGTATCTTGACCGAGCACTTTTACGGCAAGTGGCCGTTTTGGTTGTCCCCACGGCAGATCCAGGTTATTCCAGTCGGCGTAAAGTTCAACGACTATGCGCAAAAGGTCCGGGACATGTTCCACGAAAACGGGTTCTTTGCCGATATGGACCTGGGTCCAAACACTCTACAAAAGAAGGTCCGTGAGGCGCAAATGAAGCAGTACAATTTGATCTTTGTGGTTGGCGCTGAGGAACAAGAATCCAACACTGTCAACGTGCGAAAGCGAGACGATCAATCCAAGCAGGGCAAGACCGAGACTATTTCTCTAGATGATGCGTTGGCCAAGGCCAAGAAACTGGTTGCGGAAAAGAGCCGGTTTGACGAGGAGTTTTAAAAAAAACACGTAGTATTATAAATCTTTTTTTTATTCAGTATTAATTACACACCAATTTTTGGCACATCCAGCACCACAGTTTGGTCTGCAAAACTAGCAAACAGCTTGGTCGAGGATTTATTCCACGAAATGGAGCTAATTGCGCTTTCCTCACTATCAGTCAGCTGATATGAAGCAATGGCTCTAGATTCAGGATTATCCTCCTCCTTTGGGTTTTTAACATCCCACAGGATCAAGGTCCCGTCGACCCCACCAGTGGCGATAAACCGGCCATTCGGACAAACCTCACAGCAAAAGATTGGCCCCACGTGCAAACTCAGCACCATGAGTAGACTACCACTCTCTGCGTTCCACAACCGGATTGTCCCGTCTGTTGACGCTGAAGCGAGTAGTGATCGGTGGTTAGAGTCCAGCCCCGCCACGGGTGGTTTGATCCATCTCACCACCAAAACCGACCCTTCATGACCAGCTAGGGTGGAGATTGGCGAAGTAGACCTACCATGCCAGATTCGCACCGTGCAATCATCACCGCCGCTAGCCAACAACTGTGTCTCCTCGTCAAACTGTATACTATTCAACCCAGCAGTGTGGCCAGAAAACCTTAGCATGGGCACCCGCTCGCCCACTTTATACACCATAATCGATGACTGGTCGCCGGTTGTTGCATATGTCGTGCCATCAATCCACGCCGCGTCCGTGCCTGCAGACCCCACCATATCGTGCTGAAAGCTTTGTCTAATATCTCCGCTCATTGCGTCCCACACCACAACCATATTTGTACAGTCCACCGACATTACCAGCGTGCCTGAGGGGTTCCATTTGATCACTAATACCGGAGCGCGATGGAGCAGCAACGAATGCCTCTGTTTCCCGTCAATATTCCACAGTCGTATCTGACCATCAAACGTGGCGGTGGCCAGCAACGTCCCGGCCTTGTTCCACGCCATTGCCGTCACTTCTCGTTCCTTCTCCACTGCCGACAGGTTATGATGCAGCGTGGTTATACTACCATCCGTGTACTCGCCGTTGAACTTGATCACCTGGACCCGCGACTCAAAGTCTCCAAATGCCAGCACATTGTCCACAGTCGGCGACCATTGCGACACGGATGCACTCGAGCCGGATTGATAGGTTAATCCCAAACTGCGCAGTTTGGGTCGGGTGTCTGTTAGTGTGTCCACCTGCACGTTTTTTTCGTTGCTATGGTTAGTACTCGTTCCGTTGTTGTTGTTATTATTAGTTGTTGTTGCCTCCTCTTTATCATTATTATCATCCTCGCCATTCGCAGTAACGGCCGTGCCATTACTCACCGGAGCAGGGTCCTTCTCCAGCTCCGTGTCACGCTCCAATATACTCATCAGCTCGTACATCCGGTTTTGTGCTTCTCCCGACGTTTCTTTGCGTATCTGCGCTTCAATCTCTGTCAATTGAATGCCCTTTTGTACCAGCCGAATAAGCGTGCCTATGGGTGTCTTGTCGCCCATCTGTTCCTCCATCGTGTGGGCCTTGGCCTCCTGCTGCAGGGAGTATGTGGTTAGTTTGAACCCTGACTCTTGCAGGTAGCGCCAAACCAGGTAGTTTAGCTGATGACTTGTTAGTGACATTGCGCATTAAAAAACCAAGGGTTTTTTTCCAATTTGGACAAAAAAAAGAGGGAAAGGGAAAAAAAAAATGAGTGAAAAAAATAAAAAAAAAAAGAAGGAATAAAAATGTCATTTGGGAGTTTTGGTCCAACATTTTGACCCGTCCAACCAATATGATATGCAAATCAATGCGGGGATGAGTATAAGGTATATAAAAGCCTGCTTTCCTTTAGATAATAAGGTAGGCTTTCATAATAATAATAAAAAAAAAGAATGAGTAAAGAAGCTCCATCGTTTCCAATGAAAGATGCAACCCCTCGCCAAGAATGGATTGGCGATCGGCCTGACCTCACCGCAAAAGATAAAGCCTATTCGCGGTTTAACGTGGATGGTAAAAACGCGGTGATAACTGGTGGCGGACGAGGTATGGGGTTGGACGCTGCTTATGCTTTGTTGGAGCACGGCGCGGATGGGGTGCTGCTGCTGGATCTTAATGAGGACAACCTGGCCACGGCACAAACCCAGCTTCAACGGTTATACCCTGACCGGACCGTTTGTATCAAAAAATTAAACGTTGCCAGTGCGGAACAAACCCAGGATGCGGTGCAGTATGCCAGCTCTGTGCTCAATTCTGTAGACATTGTGCTGTGTTTTGCGGGGATTGTGAATTGCAAGCACGTTGAGGATCATTCTCCCAGTGAGTGGAACCGGGTTATGGACATCAACTCAACCGGGTCGTTTTACACGGCAAAGTATTTTGGCGAGTACATGGCGCAGAACAAATTTACCGGCGCGATTGTGCTGATTGCATCGATTGCGGGCCATGGTGGGTTGTACCCTCAGCCACAAATCGCCTACAACACGTCCAAAGCAGCGGTGATTGGGATGATGAAGAGCTTTGCGGCGGAGTGGGCTCAGCACGGCATCCGGGTCAATTCCATTTCTCCCGGGTTTATGGACACCGCGCTGAATGCGGGGGAAGGGCTTGATGTGCATAGAGAGGTGTGGTATGAACGGATGCCAATGGCGCGACTGGGCGAGCGTGGGGCGCTGAATGGTACGATAATGTTGCTGGCCAGCCAGGCCGGGAGCTACATTACTGGCTCGGATATTTTGGTCGATGGTGGTATTTGCAGCTGCATTGTTTAGACGTTATATCACTAAAAAAATCGGTTTGATCGTACCATTTTTTTGGTTTAAAATTGCAGCGCCGCTGATTAGTAATTCTAATCTGGCCCCCTAAATCGGCAATATATATAAATATAACAAAGCGTTCCCCACTTCCCTCTGTTTTTTACAATCAAACAAAATGTCAATTCCAGCTGAGCAGTATCGATTTTTGGGCCGGACCGGTCTACGTGTGTCATCCATCTCTCTAGGCGGGTGGATCACTTTCGGCGCAGGAATGCAGGTTGATGACGACCGAGCCTATGAGATTTTCGAAACCGCCTACAACAAGGGCATCAACTTTTTTGATGTTGCAGAGGAGTATGGAAACGGTGCGTGCGAAACGTCAGTAGGCAAGATTCTAAAGCGGGCCAATTGGCGGCGAGACACATATGTGTTGTCGACCAAGCTTTTCTGGGGGTTTAGCCGTTCACACGTTAACGCGTTGGGTCTATCCCGAAAACACATCATGGAAGGCTGCAGGGCCAGTTTGGAGCGGTTGCAACAAGACTATGTCGATATTGTGTATGCTCACCGACCCGATAAGTACACTCCGATGGAAGAGGTTGTTCGCGGGTTCACCCAGTTGATTAACGACGGCAAGGCGTTTTACTGGGGCACCTCAATGTGGAGTGCCTATGAGATTGAGCACGCTCAACACATTGCCACCAAGCACGGGTTGATTGCGCCGGTGGTTGAGCAGCCTTGTTACAACATGCTGGACCGGGACAACTTTGAAAAAGAACTGGCCCCAATCTTCAAGGAGTACGGCTACGGGTCCACTGTGTTTTCGCCACTGGCTACCGGGTTGTTGACGGGTAAATACAACTCTCCGGATAATATTCCCGCCGACTCGCGGTACGCGCCAGAGGCGCGAAACTCTAGCGCCATGATTTCCAACATTTTCAACGACAAGTTCCATGGTGAGCAGGCCCAGGCCAATTTTAAGCGGCTGCAGGGTTTGCAAAAAGTTTGTGACAAGCTCAACGTCAAGATGGCGGCATTAGCGCTGGCTTGGTTGTTGAACAATAAGAACGTTACCACGGTGATTATTGGCGCGTCCAAACCGGAGCAAATTGAGCTGAACCTGCAAGCGTATGATGTTCTGCCTTTGCTGACTGAGGAGGTTTGCCAGGAGATTGAAAAGGCGCTGAATAATAAGCCTGGTGGTGAGGACGATGCTGGTCGACTAGGCAATTTCTAGCTCCATACTTACATAGTTTTTTTAATACCTCCCTTCCCCGTTTACTGTTCTTTTTTGATACCAAGATCTCACTCAAAATACCATCTGAGTGGACATTCCGGATCGGGATGGGTCGGCACTCCCCTCCCAAATCCGCCCCCACTTCTAATCCTAGACACTAGACACTAAACACTTGAGATCCAAAATTCAAAAGAAAATGGGCAACTCGGGTAGTAAAGTGACAGAACAGGATCGTGCGGTACTGGAGCTGAAGCTGCAGAGGGACAATATCAAGCAATTTCAGAAACGGATCCGGGTGGTGCTCGATCGAGAACAGGAGATTGCAAAGGAGTGTTTAGCAAAGGGAGACAAGCGACGGGCTTTGCTGGCACTCCGGCAGCGCAAATACCAAGCGCAGATGCTGGAAAAGACGGATACACAGCTGGAGAGTTTACAAGAGCTGACCAACAGCATTGAGTTTGCCCTGGTGCAAAAGGATGTGATGTATGGGCTGCAGGAAGGCAGCCGGGTACTCAAGCAGCTGAATAAGGAAATGTCGCTGGAAAAGGTGGAGAAGATTATGGACGAGAGCGCGGACGCGGTGGCGTACCAAAACGAGGTGTCGGAGATGCTATCCTCTAACATCTCCAATTCAGAGGAGGATGAAGTGCAAGACGAGCTGGAGCAGATGGAACGGGAGGAAATGCTGCGCCAGGGCAAGGTTCCAGACATGCCAACCGCACCAAAGCAAAAACCTGTCGAGGAGCAAAAGGAGCAAGAGGAGCAAGAGGAGCAAGAGGAGGAGCCGGAACAGAGACAGGCGATTCCGGCTTAGTATGTCTCAAAATAATGAGCTTATATTTATTCTGCATATCACGCGATAGAAATGTTTTTTTTTGTACTTCTTTGTTTTCCAATGGACGCGCAAGCTGTATGCAACGAGGCTAAGTTGCTAGCCAGAAACCCCGATTCATTGATCAAACTGGTCAATGGCGACCACACCGCGGATAGTTTAGGGTGGCTTTTTGACGAGTGTTTACAGATAGCCAGCAAAGCACCAGGGGATCCAGTTGAGGAAGCGTTACGAGAACGGATCCGCCGCGGGGCTAAACTAGCAGTGGTTAGTAAAAAACTAGACAGCGATGCGTGGGTTAACTATGGCAGCCGCAACTTGATTTGCCGGGCTGCCATACCCAAGACTGTGATATTTGCTGATTGTCCCGTCGCCGCATCCCACCTAACCCACGATTTGCGCCAGATTGCGTTCAAACGAGGTTTAGACAAGTACTACGCCGATCAATCCGTTGCACCGTTTTTCGAGCCAATGCTCGGCGTGCAAAAGTACCAGGTACGTCGAGACTTTTCCAAACCCGAGGGTGCAACCAACCTGAAACCATCCGACAAGTCAAAGCATCGGGTGGTTGTCACAGCCGGATTACCTATTGAATTTCTCACCAAATGCGACGTCCAGCCCAGGGTTATAACCTGGGGTGCCATCTCGCCTACTTTGCTAGCCAAAATCATGTCTATTAGTGGTATTAGTGGTAAAGTGGATTGGTACACGAATGGATTTCAACCGGATAGCCAGTTTGATAGTGTACTAAGCGCTCTTCGCAAATGGCGGGCAAACAGTGGGAATTCTCTTGACGACGAGGTACTCAAAATCCTAGCTAGCGCTTCCCAATGCATCTTAGACTCGGATTATTGGAAAGACGCTATACCAGGGGTGGAAGGGTTAGTGGAGCATCTTAAAGATGAGATTGAAGATGTGGTGCTGGTCGCGTTGGATAGCCGCACAATGTAACGAAGTGGGCGGCCGCGCGCGCGCCGACCAAAAAAAAAAAAAAAATTTTATTAATTAATCACACAGAATCAACTACTCTACTTTATAAACAACTAATAATGAAAAAGCCAAACAAGGCTGAGCAGGCCATGGATGATGATATCCTAGAAGAAGTCAAGGATTACTTTGAAAGTCTGATGGAAGAATCTAACGAACCGCTGCTGGATTTGTTGCGAAAACACCGGGCGGACGTTATTGCCAGACAGATCCAGACTCAGGTCCGGTATCAACGCAAAAAACTGGCAATGATTCAAAACTCGGTGGAAAAGGCCGTCAAAAAGGTGCGTCAGGAAGCTAGAGAAGCAGAGGACACAAAAGATAGCGACTTGGAAGGGGTCGATCCGGATACCCTGATGGACGTTAAAGATACCAATCAGCTAAACAAGAGTGTAGTAGGGCTTTGGAACTTGCCTCCAGCTGCCTCCACCCCAAACGCCGCCACTGCAACCGGAACAGAAGAAGAGGATAAACCCGAGGAGAAAAAAAACGACCGGAAACGAGAGCGAAAGGAGGGCAAGGAACCAAAGGCGAAACGACAAAAGGGTATGTGTTTCTTTTTATTTTGGAAATGACTAACAGGGTAGTAGAAAAACGGGAGTCGACAATGTCGGTGACTTTGAACGATCTTGGCGGGATTAACGATGTGTTGAGCCAGGTATTAGAGCTAATTGCCATGCCAATGGCGCGAACAGATATTTATCAGCATATTGGGTGTGATATCCCGCGCGGTGTGCTACTACACGGCCCGCCGGGGTGTGGCAAGACAATGCTGGCAAACGCACTAGCCAACGAACTTGGGATGCCGTTTATTTCAGTATCCGCGCCGTCAGTAGTCAGCGGAATGAGCGGCGAGTCGGAAAAGAAGTTGCGGGATATTTTTGAGGAAGCAAAGAGCCTAGCCCCGTGTCTGGTGTTTTTGGACGAGATTGACGCAATCACCCCCAAGCGGGAAAGTGTGCAGCGGGAGATGGAGCGGCGGATCGTGGCCCAGCTGCTAACATCGATGGATAGCTTGTCGCTGGATCAAACCGGTGGCAAACCTGTAATGGTGATTGGCGCCACAAACCGGCCGGATTCGATTGACGCCGCGTTGCGACGGGGCGGGCGCTTTGACGCGGAGATTTGCATGAACGTTCCTGACCAGGCCTCTCGGGAACAGATTTTACGTACAATCACGTCAAAGCTCAAGCTGGAGGGTGATTTTGATTACAAGCAGCTTGCCAAGGCCACTCCTGGGTATGTGGGCGCGGATCTCCAGGCGCTGGTCGCGGCCGCCGGCGCGCGCGCCATCAAACGAATTTTCCACAACGACCTGCATGGCACTCTACAGCCCAATGAAATGGAGATTGATGGTGGTGGTGAGGAGGAGGAGGAGGAGCAAGAGGTGGTGGAAAAGGATAATGAGATTTCCCGGTTTTTGCGGCGGTATGCAGGCCCACTGACCTCTGAGCAACTGGCACCGTTATCCGTCACGAACCAAGACTTTGAGCTGGCCATCCCCACTGTACAACCAAGCTCGAAACGAGAAGGGTTCACCACCGTTCCTGATGTTACCTGGGCCGACGTGGGGGCCATGCTGCCGATTCGCGAGGAGTTGGAGTTTGCGATTGTGGAGCCGATTCGCAACCCAGAAATGTACCAGAATATCGGGGTTACTGCGCCGTCTGGGGTGCTGCTGTGGGGCCCACCGGGTTGCGGCAAAACGCTGCTGGCCAAGGCGGTTGCCAACGAGTCGCGGGCCAATTTCATCTCGGTTCGTGGGCCAGAGCTGCTAAACAAGTTTGTCGGTGAGAGTGAGCGGGCGGTACGACAAGTGTTTGTGCGAGCGCGCGCGTCTAAACCATGCGTCATTTTCTTTGACGAACTCGACGCGTTGGTTCCTAAACGTGATGACGTAAACTCCGAGGCCTCATCGCGGGTAGTTAATACCCTGTTAACCGAACTAGACGGGGTTGGCGATCGAAACGGGGTGTATGTGATTGGCGCTACTAACCGACGGGATATGGTCGATCCAGCAATGATGCGGCCCGGACGTCTAGACAAGCAGTTGTTTGTTGAACTACCCGCTGCGGATGAGCGGCTGGAGATTCTCAAGACCGTGTCGCGCAACTCGCCGTTGGACGAGTCGGTGCAGCTCGAGTCGATTGCCCATGACGAACGATGCCGCAACTTTAGCGGCGCTGATTTGGCGTCTCTGACTCGAGAAGCCTCGGTTTGCGCGCTGAAACGGCAGCTCAAATCCAGCAAACAAGCTGGAGAACAAATGGCCGGCGTGGTGGTCACCGTGCATGATTTTGAGGAGGCGTTTAACCGCGTCAAGCCTAGTGTATCGGACCGAGAACGCGAAAAGTACAAGCAAATGAGCCTTGACAATTAGGTATACGTAAAAGAAAAAAGTAATGATTAGACGACTACGAGCTCACGACTGTTTTTACAAAAGCACAGGTCTTGTGAGACGAGGGGGAAGTGTTTTTGTAGGGCAGAGCAGCAACAACGTCTAGCCACAAACCTCACATGCGGGCCAAAACTCTCCAACTTGGGGAACAATGTCAATGGGGTAGTGTACATCTCGTGGTCATTATCCACCATAAGGTTCAAATCAAGTGGCGGGTCGTTACCCTCTGAGTTTTCAAACAAGGTAAAGGTAAACTCCTGTAGCGATCGGCAGCCCTTGCCAATTGCTACAAACCCATCCAACCCGGCTTGATAGTTGACCTCGTTAAACGTGATCCACAGTTTCCTCAGCCGGGTTAACCCACCTAATTGAGCCAAGTGCCCGCTTTTCAACGGGGTAACAGTATAGCAATTCATGAACAAAAAGAGTTGGGTAAGGTTTGGCGCATGGCGGGCGATATTGGCCAGTGACTCTGGGTGGGTCATGTTGGTGGCGCTGAGACTATCCAACTGGGGCATATCCGGCATGGTCTGCATGCAATCGGCCGATTGGTTGTAGTTTTGACCAACCAGAACTAGTTGTTTAAGGTTGGTGAAATTTGTAAACGCAGTCATTAGATCCGGTCGTTTATCCGGGGTGCGGATCGTCACCGCTTCCAACGCCTTGTTATGCAGCTGCAAAAGCGTCAAATTGACCAAAAGCTGGTCATCCTTGTACCGAATGACAGACACAACCCTTAGCTTACTATTAGTCCACACATCCCTGAATAATTTGATAATCCGTTCATGGCTTGTTTCATCCATTGAAATCTGGGTAGGGAACGAGGTTGGTGAGGTGGTTAGTTTGGTGCACACGTTGAGGCTGATAAACTTGGCAAGCCCAATGTACCCACGCATCGTGGTGGGGGCCACTACTGAACACTCCATATCGTACCGGAAAAACTCGACAGGTTTCCGGGCCATGACGTCAGCAATCTTTTCCAAAACCACGTCGCACTCAACCTGAATATACCACAAATCAGGCCCTATCAGCTGCTCAATATTGTCAACGTTGTTGGGGTGTGCCTCCTCCACATTCACCGGGCTGGGTTCAATCTCCAAACATGTCAGCCGATAAAACGTGGGTACATTATATTGCTGGCTATCCAAATGCTCCAGCCGGAGTGTGAGACGCGTCACAAAACTCGCATATGCTGCTCGTCGCTGCTCGTCCCGAACATCAAGTATGTAGGACACTGATCTGGGCGGCATGTTTGCCCAAATCAAAGGCATGGCTATTGACAACCAATAGCTGTTTACCTGGGCTAGCTTTACAACTGTCCTGAGTGTTTTACCCTCGCCATAGTACACAATGTCGGTGATGAACGTGGCAATCTCCGGGACTTTTAGTGCCCGGCTGTCCCCCATTCTTTTGATATATAGATTATTTGTCGTGTTGCTAAAAATGATGTGTAATATGTAAATACCGGGACGCCGCCTCCGGCTCGGCGCCCGCTCCCGCTTTGAAAATGAAACTGAAGAACAAAAAAAAAAAAGGGCGGCTGCGCCTTATCCTACTAATACTATATCTCAGAGTACAATAATACAGAGTGATAATGTAGCTCATTGCAACCCCGGTGATAATTTTTTCTCCGCGGTAAGATCCGAATACGGCTAGGGAAACAAGGCCCCCCATGTTGATTACCATCCCAACTAACTGTACTAATAAGATAATAAGATAAGTACTGGACCCCACAAAATACATGGGATGGGGAGGTGGGGGAGAGTTTATGATATGCTCTAGAAGGTGCACGCCAAGACATGGAGACTTTTTTTGCCCATCGATCGATCGACACCAACTTGGGCGGGGGTTCAATTTTTGCGTATGGCGCGGGCGGGCGGTGGTACCCCCGCCGAGTTAGCCTTGCAAGGGGAACCGAGACGCGCTAGGTGACAAACGAGTGTAGATTGCCGCTCCCCTAATCTCCTCCTTAGTCTGGGAGATAAAAACGCATTTTATCAGGTTTGCGAGACACGCAAGGCTTTACAAAATTTACGGTTCTACACGAATGGACACGAACCCAACGAATTAAGATATCCTAACAAGCTTAAACAAGCCTTTACCAAGATTTGAAATAACGGAGAAGAGATGGTCTTTTTTTTTTTTTTTGTTCCCCACGGTTGGGGTTTGCTTTTTTGCTCACCGGACTGCATGACTGCGGGGTATAACTTGCCTTTCGTGAAATTTTTTTCTCTCCCTCTAATGCCGATAACCTCCAAGTCGTATCAATCGCTACAAGGAAGGGTTTAGTTAGTTTACGCAAAAGGATGGTACCCCTCATTAGTATAAAACATTGCTGATTTCCTCGCCGTTTGCTAATCTTTTTTTTTTATTTATTACTGAAATAATTCATCTCGAGTGAAAATCTCTTTCATTAAACTCAATAGCACAAAATGTCCGAGGTCAGATCGACACACGATGACGTCCAGCATGAAAAGTTGGAGCCACAAGAGGACCTAAAGCGGGTTCATCAAACCTTGGATGAGGTTCTAGAAACCAACAAACCAAACCCATGGGGCAAAGGCATGCTCAAACTGTACTGCTGCTTTGCGCTGGTCTATCTAGGTGCCACTATGAGCGGGTTTGACGGGTCGCTAATCTCCAGTATCAACGCATTGGAGGAGTTCCACGACTACTATGGGCTACAAGGCGCGGTCACCGGTACCGGGCTCATGTTCTCCATCTTCAACATTGGTCAACTAGTCGGTGCATTGTTTATCGTGGTGTCGGATATCTGGGGCCGACGAGTCGGGGTCACTATCGGGTGTGCCGGGGTGATGATGTCCACCGCGATCATGTCCACTGCAACTAACCTCGGGGTGTTTAACGCGTCTCGATTCTTGATGGCGTTTTTCACCACCATCGCGTCCGCATCAGCCCCACTACTGGCAATTGAACTCGCCCCACCGCACATGCGTGTTGAAGTCATACCTAATGACTACTATGTGACGCACAACAGTGCAATGGTTGGTTGGAGCGACCAAACTGATACCCAGCTTTTAGATAAAAATCCGATGGTATTAAAATATAGGAAATACAGGCCCTTATATAATAATCTGTATACTTGTCACAGTGCAATTACTTTTTGCAACTGTAACCGTAACCCTGGATTTGGCAAACGCATTCCGCGAGCACCACTTTAGGTTACGGACGGGGTAGCACACAACAATGCTGACAATGCTGCAAGCTACAAACAAGCAGTATCATATACTGCAACACTTACCCTGCTTGCAAGCTTACAATATGGCAGCATTCAGTATCACATACTGCAACACTTACCCTGCTTGCAAGTTATAGTGATACTTCCCCTGCTTTGCAAGCTATAGCACAATGCAACACTTCCCCTGCTTGCAAACCCGATAACAAACCGTACTTGGCAACCCAAGCATCAAAAACATGCGAACTGGTCAAATAACTCAGTAGTAGCAATAGAAACGGCTCAAGCTGATTTCTCCAGCTGATCCACCCCAAGATTGGTAACACATACATAAGCAAAACATCCAGAATCGCAACCGGTACCTAGACTATGAGCAATGGCCCCAAAATAATGACCAGAACTCTATAATCAAACACATACACCGAAGTGCAACAATAGCCGCACCCAGCATATTCACAAAACAAGCCCTTGGGCAAAAAATTGCAGTCAGAAACCCGCACAGGTGCAACAGCAATTTTTAATAACAAACTCATTGATACCAGCTTTGTGTATAACTCAACCAAAGCTCAAAGATAAAATCGCCGTAAAATTTACCCTCAATAAACAGTTCAAACTGACAAATACTTGCCACAAAATAAGCCTTGTCTTTCAGCACTCTCACTAGCAGTCCCTGCAACGCTCTCTAGCCGACTCACTGCACCGGGCGTAATAGCAATTTAAATTTAACCGACACACCGAAAACACTTTAGCCCTTACGCGACTAAGATTCGGTGAATATAAAATCGCCATAAAACACTCCATAAGCAATCCAAATCGACAAGCATTCGCAACAAAATTAACCGCTCTTTTTAGCGCTCTCTCCAGTGCTAAGAGAAGCACACTCTCTTCAGCCGATATGCTGCATCAAATGCAACAGCAATGACCAGCTTAACTCCAAAAACCATTTGCCACAAAACAAACCAAATGTTAGTAGCAAATCTTCAAAATATGCGCCAAATTGCTTCATCTTGAACAAATTGACCACATATAGTTTTACAACCAAGTCCAGAAAACCGCTCTCCCCTGGCTGCAAACCAAATCAACACATATCAATGAATAATAACCAGCATTTGCGACCGAAGCTCTTACAAAATACTTCCCCTGGTCGCAAACCCAGCAACATAACAGCCTTGAATCGCATTGCTTGACTGTTCCGGCAGAATAACCTTTACCCACCAACAATATTGCCAAGCAAACCTGCTCCGTTGAAACTCTTCACAAAGCAAGAAAACATGCATTCAACGGCTCAGCACCATGAAAATTTCCAAAAACAAATACATGCTTCAGTCAAATATAGTGCAAAATGCATAGAGTACCCTGTAAACTGCAAGCAATTCCCGAGCTCCAATGCACACAAGAACAAGATATACCATCCTTGCTCAAGTCAAACGACCAAGCCAACCCCACCATTTGGAGCTGATACTCAGCCGAAAAGTGGAAGGCAGTCCAATACTAACAAACGAGTCTGCTATAATAAGCCAATAACTCAGCGCCAAGTGTATCTACACCAGACCACCCTTGAACATCAAAATGCCCATAAACCACAAATATACACGAACCGACACCTTGCCCCGGTAATCGCATCCGTATTAACATCCAACTAGATAATGCCCTTGGCATCTAGCTTTTGCTAAACTTTCGAGCGGCATCTACCCAAACTCCCCAAAACACCAGAGAGTAGTGTACTTCCAACTCGAGATTCTCCACTTTCAAGCGGCATCTACCCAAACTCCCCCAAAATACCAGAGAGTAGTGTAGTTCCAACTCGAGATTCTCCATCACAAATAACTCAATCAGTTATTTTTACCTGTCTGAATGGAACAATGCTAACTAGGCGCCCATGCTAACCTCTAAAGCAAAAACAGCATTAATCCCATTCTCCACCGTACGTGGCATTCTAGGCAGTCGGCACCAATGCTCAAACTACCTCATAAAAAAGACAATAACCCCATTCTCCACCTTTAGAAAATGGCGGTTTATTTTTGCCCCGGACACTACCCCAGAATATAAAATCCCGAAGATTATTCGCCCAGTATACAATAAAGTACAAGTGCGTCATTTGTGCCCAGAACAGAACTTCGGCATCCGCGGTCGATTTCCTTACCCGACCGATCGGCTACCACACAATTGATCTGCATGCATAAAACTTTGCACTGCATGCCGACCGTGAGAAAAATTTTCACAAAAAATTCAAACCTTGAAGGGACAAATCCAGCCCCTGAATGAGCATATTGAACCAACCAACCTGCCAACCCTCTTCCTTGGAGTTGACACTAAACATAAACCAGGCTGCTCAGAGGTCAAAGTAACTTGGGCTCATAACCTGTTGAAGTCATACCTAATGACTACTATGTGACGCACAACAGTGCAATGGTTGGTTGGAGCGACCAAACTGATACCCAGCTTTTAGATAAAAATCCGATGGTATTAAAATATAGGAAATACAGGCCCTTATATAATAATCTGTATACTTGTCACAGTGCAATTACTTTTTGCAACTGTAACCGTAACCCTGGATTTGGCAAACGCATTCCGCGAGCACCACTTTAGGTTACGGACGGGGTAGCACACAACAATGCTGACAATGCTGCAAGCTACAAACAAGCAGTATCATATACTGCAACACTTACCCTGCTTGCAAGCTTACAATATGGCAGCATTCAGTATCATATACTGCAACAATGCGTGCCCGGCTATCCGGTCTATACAACACCTTGTTTTACTTGGGCGCCATTCTGGCCGGGTTCTCAATCTTGGGCATGCGGATCCACCACCCGGGCACCTTGCTTACGTTCCGACTGCCGCTGTGGTTGCAAATGGTGTGCCCGGCTATTCTACTCTGTGGGATCTTTTTTGTCCCCGAATCCCCTCGTTGGTTGATTGCCGTTGGTAAGATTGACAAGGCGCGGGATATTCTAATCAAGCACCATACCAATGGCGACGCCTCCCACCCAATGGTGGAAATGGAAATGATCGAGATCCAAGCATCGCTAGAGAACGTGGGGCTAAACAACTTTCGCACCTTGTTTGACTTTCGAGGGTTTTTGAACAAAAAATCCGACCGATACCGATTGATGCTTAACGTGGCAATCTCCTGGTTCGGTCAGTTCTCCGGCAACAACGTCAGCTCGTACTTTTTGCCAACCCTCCTGGGCAAAGTGGGTATCGAAGACCCAAACACCCAGATTTTGCTAAACGCGGTTTATAATCTGACAGGCTGGGCCGCTGCTGCGTCTGGTGCCTTTTTGCACGAGCACGTGGGGCGACGAAAAATGTTCATGATTTCCACCTCGGGTATGAGTGTTTGCATGGCCATGATGGCAGTCACCACCTGGCAGTTTGAGCAAACCCAAAACCACGCCTCTTCTGTAGCCTGCATCTTTTTCGTGTTTCTGTTTGGCTGCCTATTCGCGGTTGGGTTCACATCAATGCAGCCAATCTACCCAGGCGAGGTCAGCTCCAACAAACTGCGAGCCAAGAGCATGATGATCCACCAGGGCGTCGGTAGTGTCGGCTCCTTCACTAACCAATTTGCCGCTCCAATCGCCATGAAAAATATCAGCTATTGGTTTTATGTGTTTTACGCGCTATGGGATTTGTTTGAGTGTGCATTTGTGTTTTGGTTCTTTGTCGAAACCAAGGGCCGAACCTTGGAGGAGCTCGACGTTATTTTCGAGGCCGAAAACCCACGAAAGGCGTCTCTCAAACCACCATCCTCTACCCGAACTGTTTCCGAGGTTTAGTTTTATGTTTATATGATTATGATTATGTTTTTAACGTGCATTTTTTTTCGCTAGTCTGAATGAATGAAGGGGAGAAGGGGTGCGCGCGCGTGGGACTTTTGACGCCCAATTTTTCCAAGACATTGTGCGGCTCATCGACCCGCACATGCAACATCGCTATCATACATTATCCATGCAATATCGACAAATATAAAAAACGACAAAAAGTTATGAATCGTTGGACGACACCGGATTTGAACCGGGGACCTTTCGCATGCTAAGCGAATGTGATAGCCAACTACACCAGACGCCCATTTGATTTCATAAAGAAATGTCGTTCGGTCGCGTACTAGTGGTGACCTGGAAAAGCGTTTTCCGCGCAAATCTGCCCGAAACCCTTCAAATTTGACTCAATTCGGTTCAGAAACCCTTTCTAAAAGTGTAACGCGAATGTCAAGGAGCGATTGATCATAAAACGCGTCTAACAAAGGACCAACGGTGCGTGAAAACGCAATTGCTGATCATAACACGCAAAAAGGCCGGATATCTAGAGAAAGAAACTACCACCCACTAAAAATCAATAATACATATAACAACAAAATAAATAGATAATAAATTAAGAGTCTTTATAACTAGCAGCGAGGCTGCGAATCTTTGCCACAATCTCGCTTGCCTGGGTAGCAGTGGGCGCCTCTAGATCGTACCGTTTCGGCCCCGAGTCCTTGCGCACCACAATCTTGAAATTGGACGGCACCTTTCTCGACTGTTTACACTTTAGCACCTGACGAATATGAAACGACGAGGTTTTGGGGGACTCAAAAAAAGTCTTGTCCTCACTAGGCATGATATGCACATACTCCCCGTCCAGCGCCAAAATACGCTCGTGCCGGTTAATGAACGACATTGGCTGGCGACGCCACACCATGTACTTGCGGTACCCCGACGTATTAAGCACCTCGGGAACCGCGGTCGCTGCGAGCATGCTTTTCCGGTCCCGCTTTGCCTCTTCTTGGCCCCGAAGCGCCAACGCGGTATATACATTCTGGGTACGAGTGTTGAACGAGTCCAAAATATCCATCGAATCGGTAAATTTGGGCTCGATATACCCATTCGCCTTGGTCATGACCCGTTTGGGCGTCAACTCTAGCGTGTACTGACCTTGCAACGTGCCTAATTTGGTCTCGTTGCCAATAACCACCCGCGTGCTCACAATCTTGAACGCGTACATGGAATGGTCCAGCAGTTTTTCCTCACACACCCGGTGAAGCAGCTCCCCCACGTACATTTCCACCGACACTTCATCCTCCCAGAACAGCGGCGAGGTCATTTCATTGAACGGGTATTGAAACACCTTGACTTCGGTAGTATCCGGTTCGTCGTCGTCTTTTTCCGAATATTGCCGTGATTGCTGTTGTTGCTGTTTTTGGACCTGTGGTTTCTTGGTGTTTGGAGTTTTGCGCTCATTCTCCTTGGCCTGCTCAGGGGTAGCCGGCACCAATGCAAACTCATCAAACGAATAGGCCGAGATCTGCCTGGTCCGATCAAGCGCTGGGAAATCCTCATCCGGCTCACCATCATCCTCTACAATCCGCAGATTCCAATTATTCGCATCGCACTGGTTTATCGTCAGCTCGGGCGTGCGGTTCTGCTCAGAGTAGCAGTAGAGAGCAAACCCAATCGCTAGGTGAGTAGTACAGTCGGCGCGCACCACTGCTTCCCACGCGGTCCGCGGATTATCGCTCGACGGCATGTACATTTTCAGCTTGATTGGCCGGCGTTCGCTTTTCCCACTCGCCGCGATATACTGCTCCAATGGATTGTCAAACGTAGCCTGCTTGGCCAAAATCGCGTTTGTCAGGTTGCTAACTTGTGATATGGGTTTAATAGCCTGGGGTTTCATGATTGACGGCCCAGACATTTGCGAGGCTGATCTCTCCCTGTTGTTATTATTATTAGTATTCTCCTGCTGCATCCGCTCGCTGAAATTGGTCGCGGTGGTACTATCCGAGTCTCGATGCGGCCAATTTGTATCGCTATTCCCGCTTCGTGACGACATGGCTCTGGGCCGTGCTGCTGAACTCGACCCCTTTGTAAACTGGCCAGGCGATCCGGACGTATCCAACGACCTCTGTCGTCGGTTGGGATCCCGCCGCCGTTTCGCTTTGGGCGAAGTGGTGGCAGATGTGGGGCGGGATTCTGAAGTAAACGAGTCGGCATCCCCGTTCGCATTGCGTTTAATCTGCTGAGCAATGAACTGCAAATCTTCTTCTATATCCGAGTCGTCCTCATCACTCAACCCTGACAATGCGTCTATCCCGTCCTCGTTCTCCTCTTCATCATCCTCCTCCCCTTCGTATCCATCCGAATCGTCTTCATACGCATCCGATTCGTCCTCATATACAGTATTAAGCCCGTTGTCCAGGTTGGACGGGTGGGTATCCTCAGACGACGAGCTTTTGGACATCATGGGCATTATATCCCCTCCGCCAAGCCCAGTGTGAAGACTGGGAAGGGTCGAGGCACGTCTCCTCCGTCTATATGATTTCACCCCTTTACGCAACTGTGCCACCGACACGTCATCGTCATCATCAAAAGTCGACCGCATCGGTGGCATGGCTCGGGTCAGCGTGTCGGTGGGGATTGGCGGCGATTCAGGCCGCGCTTTGGAGATTAACGTTGACGCGGCCCAATTCAATCGTTTGGGCCCGGTTTTTGTAATATAGAGGTGCGACGGGCGGATGATCCGTTCCCCTACCCCGTCAGAACATGCCTCTAGGTACGTGGCCCGCAGATGACTGATCACGTAGTCTGCGTCGTGCAACAACGACATGATCTTTATGGGTCCTGTTATACTGATCTGATGTTACTTGGACGGTTTGTTTTTCTCAGGGTGAAGCGGGGAGGTTAGTGTTAGTTGGGAAAGGGCGGGTAACACTTTTACGCACGCACGCACGCGAGCTCTGGGCCAATAAGCGGCCAAGTTGGGACCATGAGAAAATTTCTTCAACACCAAAGTTTTTCCAGCGACGACACACGACACACAACTCTTTACTTATCAAACAATGGGTGCTGCTTACGTTATTTTCGGTCGAACTTTCCAACCATACCACGTACGACTACTCACCTACCCGTCTATCCGAAGATAGCTTGCTAACCGTCAGGTCACCTTGACTACCCTAGGTACCGTGGGTGCCATGATTGCATGGGCCACTTCTGGCGAAAAGCCACAAGCCCCACCAATCAAGGCCAGCAACGGCGACGAGGAAAAGTTTATCAAGTAAGTGCCCGAATCTCTTGATAATCTCTTGATGATGATATGACAATACTAACAATCTCAGGGACTTTATCGCCAAGGCTGACGCTGAAAAGACCGAGGCTCCAGCCAAGCACTAAATACTAAATACTAAATACTAAATAACCTAGCATGTATAAACTGAAAATTTAGATTTTTTTTTTGTTATTGACAAGACTATTTGAAAAGCACAGACTCGGACAATGGGTCCTGGGCAATCACATTGTCCCGTTTTTTGAGCCGTTGTGCTAGAGCGGCATCTGATCGAGCCTTGGCCTGGTCTGCGGCTTGGTGTCTTTGCTGGGACCGCACAAAGTTTGGCGAAACGTACTGCCGGTTCTCGTAGATTTTGGCACCTCCAAACGACCCCTCTAGAATCGTAATCAAGGTCATGACAAACCGTGGGCCAATCTCCACCAACGAAATTTCAGTCTCGGAGCTAGCAGTCGAGTACTTTTCCGCAGTCTCGGAAATTTGATAATTTCGGAACCAAATCTTGTTATCCACAATGCTCACTGTCGTGACGTGATCCACAAACGGCTTGGACTTTCGCGCCTTTGGCGGAACCCCAAACGATTGAACCAGCATCTGCTTGATCAGCTTGTTGTGTGCAGACTCGTCAAACGTGCTATCAAAGGATAGAATCGGTCGAGACCCCTTTAGACAGTTGCCGTTAAAGTTGAGCTCGTCCATCGTGTGAATGTTTTGAATGTGGAACTTGGCGGTTGGACCGTTTGGCGCCTTGGACATCCACAGGTACAAGTCCTGGTGTTTCCGCGCTTCAAAGTACATGATGTTGTTGCAGTTGTACAGCTCGGCAATCTCATTCAGCTCGGATAGATTCTTTTTGTTGGCGATTTTGGACTCTTTTCGAGAGTGTGGTAGCATGCTAGTTAGATCGGAAATCAAGTGTCGATGTCGGTACGTCACCCCTCTTGATGACAAAACTAGTACCCGCTGTTTATTTCGAAACGTTTCTTTTGGTTGCTCATCCTTATCGGCAGATGGCGCCAGTGCTTTGTAAACAGACGACATTGTGTAGTTAGTTGTGATGCGTTGGTTTAGAAAAAAATTTGGTTTGCAAAAAATTTCACCCAAAAAAAAAAAAAATTGACCGTGAGGCTGACTATTTGCGCGGTCCAATGGAACGGAACTCCGGTATTTCTGCCCCCAATTAAAAGGCGTGACCTTAGGGCACGTGCAAAAGATGGCAGCACAAAACACGTGCGCGAACACAACCCCAAATCCACCGCTTGGGCTCAGCACATCAGATAACCAAGTTACAATACAGTTACCACCAAATCGCGCCCAGTCGATCTGGTAGGTTATATATATTACGCCAAGACTTGATACTTTTTTTATTTTCCTGGGTTTCCGACTGATTTGCAAAAAATGCAAAGCCTCGATAGGTTTGCCAAAAGCCCAGACAGAGGAAGGAAGAAAAGGGAAAAAATATACTCTGACCTAATTAATGTGCATCCACCGGTAGTAGCGGAAACGACGGCGGATTTTTTTTTTTTTTTTTTTTTGATCAGCAGATTGGTTTTACTCTGCGCTGCAACGAGGGGGAAAAAGGAATGGCACCCTGCCTTTGCACCTCACCTCACCTCTCTTCTCTTTCTATAGGTGGGAGTTGGGTTATAAGACCGGATAAACTTTGCCGACCGAGCTTAATCCGAGACCTTTTTTTCTGCACCAACAGATCCAGTGGTGCCCTTGTGATTATGTACGTTGTATTTAGGGACTACCCAGGTTTTTTTTCTTTCCCCGTATTCTACGTAGTCAAGTTATTTGAGCTGATCCTGGATCGATGGGTTGATGTCATCCATACCACAGGAAGATCAAAGAGATACAGCCAAGAGAGAAGAAAGAAAAAATAAGAGGGATGGAAATTGGTTGGCCGATTTGCCGATTACATCATGCAAGATAAGAAGGGCCCTTGGATCCACCGTGCATTTTGTGCCCTAATCGGCCGGTATACTTACTGTACAACACTGATTATTATTATTTTTTTTACCTTGTTTGCCCGATCCCCGCTCCTCGCCCCGCCGGCCACCGGTGACTCGGAAAAATGAAGCAGAAAGTTTATTACCAGTTGGTGGTAAGTTACGTACTCGCTCGCTATGGGGGTCGTTATGGGGCGGATAATCCTTATCCTGAATATCCGAAGTTCTGGGGGAGTGGAAATATAAAATGACCCGTTTATCCTTCCCCTTTCTTTCTCTCTCTCTCTCTCTTATAAACCAGTAATACAAAAAGAAAATGTTCAACCTACCCACCGAATTAGTAAACATCATCCTCGACTGCTCAGAGCTCGACCAAGTCAAGGTGCTGCGGCAGACGTGCCAACGAATGCACGATATTGTGACACCCCGGTTGTGGCAGCACTTGGTGATTATCTGTGGTTTGCACGCCCGAGACCAGTACGAAGACCTGGCACACGTCCCGAAAAAGATTTTCAACCGCCCACGAACCCTGGTGGTTGATGTGGACAATGTGGCGGAATTTGCCAACCAAGTAGGCCGAATGCCGGCAATGATGCGCCAATTTGAGACTCTAACCTTGGTAAATTTCCAATCCCCCATGAGAATGCCGAGCGTGTTCAACAACAAGCCACAATTTGCCGATGAAAAACGCGCCTTGTCTTTTTTGGCGAGCTCGTTGCATGAATTGGTCAATGTCAAGGTGGTCAAGATGCACTGCGAGCCAATCGAGTCGGCGATTTTGCAGCGGTTCGCCTCAAACTTTGGACCAAGCCGAGTGCAGTGGAAGTACGTGTTGCTGCCGTTCCGCGAGTATTTGGATGACGTGCCAACCGCTAGCTCCATGAGCGTTTATTGGTCCGCCGAGACTGCCCCACTTCCGCTACACGCTAGCTTTGTTAGCGACAAGCTAACCAAGGTGATTTTCCGCCAGGATGACGGCGTCAGCACCGCGCCCTATGACGTGGCCAAGGTTAAGGAAACGTTTGCTGGCTGTGCAAATCTGGTCAAGCTGGTGCTACAGGTGCATTTGGTTGATCAATACGCCACTACAAACTGGATTCCAGAATCGGTCAAGGACCTGCGGTTGCTAGGGAAATACGAATCGCAAACCCCGTTTAGCGCTGGACATGTGGAAAAGGTGCGAATCTGCGAAACCACCAAGGACGCGGCCATGAATATCACGTATAACGATTTTGCATTTGTAGATGTTGTCTAATAATCTCCCAAAAAAAATTATTCCCTCTTCAAAAAAAGAAGACAAAAAAATTCCTCGTCACCTACTACTCGCAACAATGTCGAAAGACCTGAGAATCCTGTGGGATAATATCAATTCGGGGAATTACAAACAGGCTCAGGTGAAGATCAACAAGGAGCTGAAAAAACAACCAACCAATGGGTACTACTTGTCGCTATCCGCCTTGTTGCAAAACAAGCTAGGCAAGACGGATCAGGCGGTGGACCAATGTCGCAAGATCGCCGCGACTGGGCCGTCCAACATTGCCATACTAAGCATTCTATCCACAGTGTATGAGAGTCTGGGGATGGTAGACGAGTGCTCCAAATTGTTTGAAACCGCCAATGCCAAGGATGATAAAAACGAGCAGATTATAGACACTTGGTTGTCGCTAGTGGCAGAAAACAGCTATATTCGCGGGCTGCAAAAGGCCACCATGGCCCAACAAAAACTGACCAAATCGCGCAACGACCAATTTGCTGCGGTATTGTGCATGTCTCTGGCCGTGAAGGAACCGACTATTGACAGTGGGGCGAAAAAACTGCTACCAATGCTGGGCCAGCGGATCGTTCAAAACCTAGAGCCGATCACTAGTCCTCAAGAGGCGTATGTAAAAGCGGTGGCATTGGAGATGATGGAGAGCTCGGACCAGCTGGTGGAGTATTTGCAAGGTCAAAACTGGGGGTGCTTGGATCTGGAGGTGATGTTGGTGGAGGTTCTAAACCGGACCGAACAATGGGACAAGCTCTACGCGTTATCGGCGGAAAAAATCACCAGCGGGACAAACAACTACCTCTACCATTCCCATTTGGTCAAGGCCGCTAAACAACTTGGTGGCAAGGTGGACGAGGTGGAGAAGCTGCTGACGGAGGGGGAAAGTAGAAATGGCGAGTTGGCACGGGTTGAATTGCACCGGGATTTGGCCTCTATCCAGCGGTATTTTGCCCGGTTTGGTACCAAACGGGCTGCATACACCGATCTACATCCGTTTGTTACTACTGCCCTGGATAAGGAAACAGCCTGCGAGTGGCTGGATGAGGAGAAGCAAAAAGTGCCAGACTGCAAGACCCTAGGGTCTGTGACGGCGTTGGTTAATCTTGCCAAATTCAAATCCGATTTGGGTTGCCCGAACACTGATAACGTGATGCTGTATAAAAAAAGCGAGCATTTGTTGGCGGGCAAGGATGAGAAGGATTATCACAGCGCGTGTGACTTTTTGCTGATTGAAGCAACACGGCTGGCCAACTCTGGCGAGGAGTACAAGGCGGTGGTTCTACTGGAACACGCGGCAAAAGCAGACAAGCACAACTTTTATGTGCGGACCATGTTGGTCCAGTTGTATATTAAACTAGGCGCGTACAAAAGTGCGGCTGGTCACTACCAGTCTCTGTCCATCAAGTCCATGCAGGACGAGACGCTGTCGTATTTGCTGGACGAACGTGCGGTTAGCCTGAGCCCGGCTAGTTTTGACGCCAAGAGCGATTTGGACGGGGAGACGGGCCAGATTGGCGCTTATGTAAAAGTCGCGCTTAAACGTGGTGCTTTTACTCAAGTGGGAGGGTTTTTGGATCTACAAACCAAGCTTGTGGACAGCGTGGTTAAGAAAATGGCTAGCATTGACCTGATCAAGTGTGTACGGTTAGGCAAGAACGACCCGGCCACTAGCAGCATGGAGGATTGTTTGCCTGAGCTGCTGCATGATAATAGAGATAGACAGAGCCTGTGGGCGGATTTTAGCGTGCAACCAGTTCCAAACCAAACGTGGGTTCATACCATGACGTTGCGTGAACAGATTATCCGCCGGTTGGTTCATTCCGACGGACTGAAGGACAAGCTGGACGCTTTTACCGCCAAGATTGATACCGACCAATTCACTTTTGCTGAAAAATGGTCGTGTGAGGTGGTTCTTAAGCTGGGCCACTCGGCGCTTAACAAGACCAGCGCGTCTGGGTATCTAGTATTGGGAGAGGCGCCAATTCTCAGCGAGACGCCAGATTGGGCAAGTTTCCACGCAATGTTTACAACTCTGGAAACATGCAAGGTTGTTTTAGGCTATATTACACGGTTAAAGGGGGCAAGACACCAAGTCAAGTTCGACAGCAGCGCGGTGGACCAACTGCACCAGGATGTGATCAAGTTGGTGGCACAAACCAAAGACCATGCTGAGAAAATGAAGCAAACCCGAGCCAAACGATACCGGCAGGTTGTGGATCAGCTTACTCCCTGGATGGAGGAGCAACTTCCCGGTACTGCAATGCTAGTGGAATCAGTGGTCGATTATATCCACCAGTCTCATGATACCCAGCTAACCGCGGTCAAGACCGTTTCGGCATAGACTTTGCCATGTCGGTGACCTGTTTGGTGCCCTGTGCCGTTAGGTATTTAATTTGCTGTACATCTGTAACATTACGATTCCGTTCAAATTCGTACCGGGCCCAATCCAGCATATCGCGGCGTTGCGGCGGGGCAAGCTGGTAGCATGTCCGGCACACAAACCTCCACAACGCCTTGGATTTTGCCGTCTCGATAAACTACTTTAGTTAGTCATGTTTAAGCTTAGGGAGTGGGTGACGAACATATGCTAGACCTTTCATCGTTATGGGCTTTTATCTTATATAAGGAGGGAAAAAGAATGAAGGAAAAAAAAAATTTTGAAAAATGTACAAAAATATAAAAGGGCTAACGCTTGACCCAGGTATACGACTTTCGGGCCTTTGGTTTGCCAGGCTTTTTTCGTTCCTTGACACGAGGGTCCCGTTGCAGGCAATTTGCACGGGAGAGTCGGGTCAGGAACAACGGATTGTGGATCACTAGAGCGCGGGAAATGCTGTGGGCCACGGCGGCGGATTGGCCAGACGTGCCGCCGCCAGTAACGGTGACAAATGCATTGTAGCCTGATTCCACGCCACACACCTGCAGTGGGTACATCACATTGACCCGGTCAGAGTGCCGGGCAAAATACGCATCCAATGGTTTGTTGTTGACCAGAATCTGCCCCGAGGCGTGTTCATTGCTCTTGACTAGCTGTACACGAGCCGAGGACGACTTTCTCCGCCCAACTGCAATTGCCCGGCCAATCGAGTCCAACACTGGGTACTTTTTATCCGCCCAATTATCACTAACCCGTTTAGTAAACGGCTGCAGCGAGTCTCGAACCTGAGCAGGCATTAGCTGGGGATCAATCACGCTCAACCGGTTTAGCAGCTTAAGCAGCGATTTGTAGTACTTTGGCTTGAAATGCTCGCCACCCAGCATTGACTTGTACTCTTCTGATGATAACCAGGTTGTTTTATTATCAACCTGCTCCTTTGGGATCGTTGGAATGTTGATATGCATCTGGAGCATCTCGTTCAACTCTCGCAGAATCTCCTCATGGGGAGGGTTGGCCATGTAAAACGACCGGTCCTTTGGCACCACCCGTAGTCGATCCAGCTCTGGAGACTTGTGTTCCTCGCCAAATTCTACCCGGTCCGCAAGCTCGCTGCTACCCCCCGTGGTATTCAGCCCGTTGAAATTCTCATAGTCCCGCACTAGAGTGTTGATCTTGCCGCGGAATTCGGAAACGTGGTCGGCTCGTACGGCACAAGAAGTGCTGAATCGCGATACTGCTATGCGTTGTTGAGCAAACAACGGCCGCATCGCTAGGGCTATTCGTCGCGAAGCCATTCTTTTTTGTACTGGTCTAATGAGTGAAAGGTTTGGTTGAATTGAAATTTTTTTTCGACTCCCGACCCGACTTAGGTCGGGTCGGGAGGGGTTACCCTGCCCACAACACGTAAAAATAATAAATTACTCTGCCTGTTCTGCAGATTGACCGTCTACAAACTCCTCAATCGCTTCCTTCAGGCCGTCGTTACGCCGGCAAACCATCAGCACGTCGTCAGTTGAGATGGTCTTACGTTTGGCGTGGCTATACCCTAATTAGCTATGAATTCAAAGATGGAAGGGACTTACTTTGCAAAGCTCTCCAGATCCTCACCCAGCGTTACTACTTTGTTAGCAAATAGGACTGAAACCCAAAACAGGCTACGTACTGCATTGGTTGAACACTAACGAGGCTAATGATGCGGTGAACTGAGGGGTAGGTTCAGTCCCTAATTGTTTGCACTCCTCCTCCACGATCTTCTCCACCGTATACCAAATTGTTGACCTCAGCCGCTATTCTTTAGTTAGCCTGATACGCCTTCTTAGCAAGCTACTCACCTCAAGAGTGGCCTCGTCGGTTTGTGTTAATCCTGGTTTGGTCATGGCGTTTAATTTTTATTTTTTTTTACGCGTATGTCAGAGAACGTCGTTTCCTCATCTCCCAATCTTTAATAGACCGGGGAGGAAAAAATTCACACTCTCTTTTAACCAACGACAAAAAATGGCAAAGTACGTTATCGAGCATATGGAGGAGGGAATCTCCGACTGGGTTAAACTAGAATACCTGCAGATTGCCCGGGACGTGGGGAAGGAAAACTTTCTAATAAGCTCGGTGAGTCCAAACTTGCAAATCCCCCAAGAGTTTAAAGACGCTGGGATTCAAATCACTCAACAGGATATCACCGATCTTGGCTACGAAAAATCGCGCGTTTTTTTGCTAGATCCATCTGCCACTGAAGAATTCACTCCATCTGATCGAGACCATTGCGATGTGTTGCTATACGGCGGGATTTTGGGTGATGACCCACCACGAGACCGAACTGGGGAATTGCGGAAACATGGGTACCCAGGGCGACGATTAGGACCAGTGCAAATGACGACAGACACGGCGGTGCGGGTCACCAAATTAATCGTTGACGAGCAAAAACCGTTGGAAGAGATTCAGTTTGTGGACCACCCGGAGCTCAAATTTAACAAGTACGAATCGACACAAATGCCGTTTCGATATGTGCTTGACGGATCCAATCGGCCAATCATGCCTGAGGGGATGTTTGAGCTGATCAAAAGGGACTCTGAAAAGAGCCTCGATGATATGCTGTAGCTTAATCGGGTAATCAAATCAGTACAGTTTTCTTTTTTCCTTCTCCCAATCATCCGTAGTTTACACGTGCGGCTCCGGCGGCTCCGATGAACAAGGCCCTATATGTAGCAAAGATTGACTTTTTGCTGGGTACACTAAAAATGTGGGTCTATAGTAGAGTATTAAATATTGACAGTTGCAGGATCTGCGCATCGGATAATACCTCGTCGAACTATGGCTAATATGTTGTATCCACCTCCAATTAGATTTTCCGATATTGAACGCAAAAACGATGTATATAAAGAAATCCAGGGCGCCGGGTTCGTTTTTTTTTTTTTTTTTTTTTTTTTTTTTCAAGAATAGAAAGAGAGGGGTGTAGGCGAAATTGCGTTGAGACACTCTGCGCACGGAATAACTTCCCGCACTTGGAAAACCGAACAGAGAGAGGGTAGAGAGCGAGCAAAATTTTAAACAGACTTTTTAAAACCAACTCTATCTCCCTCATCTTTTTTCTTCTTCTCTATCTATCCCTTCAACGGTTTTTTTTTTTCTTCTTCTTCTTCTTCTTCTCAACTTTGATAGAAATGATCAATACATCGTCGATGGCATTATATACAAACATGGGGACAAAGAGCGGGGACAGCCCGCCACCGTCCCCGGGCGCCACAATCAGGGCCTTGGCAAATCAACAAGAAGTACAAGGCACGGTGAGGAATGTGGAGGCGGCGGAAACGGTAATGGCAATGAACAAGGTGTTGAGCAAGACGCCAACACCGGACGACTCGATGATCCTCCAAGGAGCAATGCGGACCATGCTTGAGAACCAATGCACCGGATACAGCCCCGAAGCTGAAAACACTCTGCGGATTGTGTCAATCTGCTCATCGTCGGACACTCCATACCGGTACGTGATCCCGCGGCTGCTAGAATACTACAGTACTATTTATTACCACCAGCATGAAATTCAGGCACAAATCACGCATGTAATTCCGCCGCACAAGACAGTAAGCATGGTGACGCAACGGTTTGAACAAGCAGAGAAGGAGCGGGCGGATCGGGATCGAGAGGAAAAACAGCATAACGACAATATTTTCACGTTCATCAACAAGTCGACGTATTCTACAGAGCAGATGAATAATGTGTTGGCAAACAAGCATTACACGCCCTCTCCTGTGCCTACAGAACCGTGTGATCGGTTTCGGTATTATCGAAACAACATTTACAACAACTTTGCATTAGTGTCCAAGCCCCAGGCCCACGCAAAACCGTCGGTGCCGCCTGGAAGCGCGCACTATGCATTAACAGTGCACCCCATCCCGACGCATGTTTTGCCCAGGTTTGACGTGATTGCCCGGACAAGGTTTTCCGAGCTTGGCAAGGGCGGCCTAATGTTGGTTTGTTATCCAGCGTCGAGAAAGCTCTATGACCGCCACGTGCTTCCGTGTTTGGACCTGTCACTGCACCAAATGCTGGCGCTAAACATGATTTCGACCGCGGCGTGCGAGGAAGTGTCGGTGGCGCCCTCGCTCGACATGATCCCGTCGTTTGACCTCCAGCACGAGTTTTTGCAGTCGTTGCAGGGCGCAGAGGTACTCCACTCGGAGCTGGTTGAGGATTTCAAGTGTTTGGACTGGGGGTACCGGTGGCTGAATGAGGAGATTGAATGGCTGCGGCAGTCCCTAGCGAGAGCGGGTCTCTCGTCGTCGCAAGTGCTGCTCAAGTTGATTGAGGGCATGACCAAGAACCGCGAGTGGAAGTCCACTGCCCTGTGCGATGTGTCTGTTTTTGTAGTACGCAAGCAGTTTTAGTTTATTAGCATTATCTTAGTATAAAGAGAACTACTCTCGGTCAGCGTATCGCTCAGTCTTTTTCAACGAGTCCACGGTTCGACCAACCATGGCCGGCCCCAGGTTTTCCGACACTTGTGCCAGCACCTTGGCGTCCTGGTAGTTGGTGACCGCCTGGACGATAGCCTTGGCCCGTTGCTCAGGGTTGTGGCCCAAAAAGATACCGGACCCCACAAACACGCCATCGACGCCTAGTTGCATGCACAGCGCCGCATCGGCCGGCGACGCGACCCCGCCCGCGGCAAAGTTGACCACTGGTAATCGGCCAACCTTGGCGACTTGGGCCAACAGTTCGTGCGATACACGCAGCTCCTTGGCGTAGGCATACAACTCTTCTTCGTTCATCACAGTCGCACGCTTGATATCCTGGTTAATGGTCCGAATGTGCCGCACCGCCTCGATAATATCCCCAGACCCGGCCTCGCCCTTGGACCGGATCATTTGTGCACCCTCTGCCAAACGCCGCAGCGCTTCACCGAGATTTTTGGCCCCACACACAAACGGAGCCTTGAAATTTTTCTTGTTGATTTGGTTGCAATCATCGGCTGGAGTCAGCACTTCGGATTCGTCAATGTAGTCAACCCCTAGCGCTTCCAAAATCTGGGCCTCGACAAAGTGGCCAATCCGACACTTGGCCATGACTGGGATTGATACCGCGGCTTGGATCTCCTTGATCAAGGCTGGATCCGACATTCGCGCCACGCCGCCCTCGGCTCGAATATCAGCTGGTACTCGTTCTAATGCCATCACCGCACACGCACCGGCCCGTTCGGCGACCTTGGCCTGCTCTGCATTGACCACGTCCATAATCACCCCGCCCTTGAGCATTTGCGCCAAAAAGACGCCAGTATTTGTATCTCCGTTAGTTTGGCTCATTTTTTTTATTACTTTTAATGTATAGACATAGAGAGAGAGCCAATGCTCGGATATTTATATATAGGCTTTTGAGAAATGCCGAGTGAAATGGTCCCGAGTCAGCGGTCTCTCTTGACTGCTGTTCGAGGAAAAGAGCACTGTAGGCCCAACCCTGCGCGCGCGTCTCAACTCCCCGCCTTGCCTTTGCACACAAGTCTCCCCCCACTTCGGCCCATGACTCAAAAAAGCACTGCCCGGGCAAATCTCGGATAGACTCGGTTGGCTCAAGAAGAAGGTTCACCCGGGTAGCCCAGCGTATAGTAATCTGGTTGGGGGTGCATCGTACTTATTAATAATTTATATATATACTTTTGATTTAACGTTTCCCACTTTCTAACTAACAAAAGATAGAATGACAAAAAGTGAGTTGACGATTGGGGTTCTGGCGCTGCAAGGGGCGTTTATCGAGCACGTCAAGATACTACAGGAACTGCTGCCAAAGTATAGAAACGGGGGCGAGGTGATTCAGGTCAAGACCCCAGAACAGCTGGGCCGGTGCGACGCACTGGTTATCCCAGGAGGCGAGTCCACCACAATGTCACTAGTCGCCGAACGCAATGGGTTACTGGAACCGCTGAGAGAGTTTGTCAACACGTTGCAAAAACCAGTATGGGGCACGTGCGCGGGGCTGATCCTCCTCGCCAATGAAGCAGCTCAGACAACAGCCGGCGGACAGGAATTGATTGGCGGGTTGGACGTGTCCGTGGTGCGCAATCACTTTGGCCGCCAACTTGACTCGTTTGTCAAGCCAATCAAACTGTCGTGTTTGGACGAGGATTACCCTTGCGTGTTTATCCGCGCCCCTATCGTTGGCTCAGTTGGCAAGGACGTGACAATTTTGGCAAAACTGGACGACGATTTGGTGGTTGCAGTGGAACAGGGCCATATCCTCGGCACTGCATTCCACCCTGAGCTCACCCAAGACACCCGGATCCACGAATACTGGCTCCAAAAGTTTGTTCTATAATATTTTTTTTTCTTTAAGAGTACAGGCTTTTCAGCACAAAACTGGCCACGTCCTCGTTCTCAAAATACGACATGTGGGAAGCAATGGCGGCGATTAGCGAGATATCTAGCACCCCTTCCTGCAGCACGTAATCGACCCGCCCTGACGGGTTCAACTTTGTCAACTCGCATTCAATCTGGTTGCGTAGTTCTGCCGATACTTTATCCTCCTTTGCTTCTATAGGTTCCTGTGGCTGTTGACCAACTGGTTTGGTCCACGGCATGTAGATATTCGCCCAGATTGAATTTGCACTGGCGGAGATTTTGTGGCCCAACTCGCTTAGATCCTCAAGCTGGGTTTTTAACCCTCCCTGGACATATGGAACCACTGCCGGTTGCAGCTGAGCCGCATCAGTGCTGATCAACGGCTCGATCCGATACGCCACGGGATCGCAGGGGTGGAAAATATTATACGTGGATGCGGCGCTGGTCCGCGTAACCTGGTCCTTCTCTAGCAACCGAAACAACCCGAGCGGGGACCCAACCGCAAAGTAGTTTTCCACGGTAAACTCCAGCGCCTCGCGGGATATCTCTCCTGACGACGATGGTTCGGCGTTTTCCTTACCTAGAATATCATGCACAATTGCCGAGCCAAGCGAATGGCCCACTAATGAGATTTTTGGCATTTTCCCGTTGCGCTTGGCAAACTCTCGCACAATCTTGTTTAGCTGGTACACCACTGCTTGGATGATCTGCTGTTTATAGTGAGGTTGGTGGTATAACAGCACGTCCAGAATCACATCCCCTACAATGCTTCGAAGCGCGGTTACACCATCAATGGTGATATCCTCCAGCGTCACGTGCTTCCCACCCGGTGCATCATCCTTTGTCATGTCAAACTTGATATCGTGTCGCCATAGCACCGGCAGCACCTGAACGCGGTTGTTTCTCAACGGTTTGTCTTTTTTCAACGAGTGGGATGGGTAGACCAGGTGCTGAAGTTCTTCGCGTTTGGTGAATACTTCCCGGAGCAGTTTGCGAAACACATTGATATCATGGACAAAATTCACGCTCTCAATCTTTTGCGACAGCCGCTGGCCAATCCCATGCACGCACAGCACCAAGTGATCAATATCTCGGTTTTCATGAGTTTTGTTGCCAGTGTTGTAGTCATATTTGATCTGGACCTCCATACTTTTTTCCGTGTTTTGCTCACGGGCCTTTGGGTCCATGATATTCTCAATCTTGCTCCCCACAGCCGAAAACACCCCATCGTCGTTGGACTTTTTCTCCGCCTCGCTGCCTTCTTTATACCCTCGCGAGAGTTTGGTGCCCCCAAAGTTGGTCAACTTTTTAAACGTGGCCGCGTCATCACTAGTCACCCACGCCGTGTTGCGATCCTTGGCAAACTTTACACGTCCCGATTTCATCGTCCCCAGATTATAAGATTTGGTTTCATCGTGTTTCTTATCCAACCCGTTACGTATCTGCTCAATTTCCTTGGCTAGGTCCTCTTTACACGGCACGTTGTTACTGTAGAACCAAGTGCCCCGTCGCACCGCGTAGATTGGGCCCTCCCAGTATACAGGCGATAACTCCCGAGATGACAAGTCTACCTGGAACAATTGATCCTCTTTTATCGGTACGAGCTTGCCCATGGCCTGTTTCCAATACTCATTTTCCAACCTTGCTGAATCGGTTGCTGTAAACGGCACGTAATTTTTGGCCTCTTGGGTTGGTTTGTAGTGGAAATACGCCGGTTTGGCAAGCGGAATATCCGTGGCGTAGAACCACCGCACGCTTTCCTTCGCTTGAGTGCTCTGCCACCGGCATTGCACAATTGCAATCCGTAGTCTAGATCTAAGCATCGAGTGTACAAGTGGCGATCAATTTGGAAGTTGGAAGTTGGAAGTTGGAAAGTTGTAAAGTTGCGCTATTTTTTTTTTCCCACTTAATTACTGTACAGTACTATAAACCTGTTGTGCATCAAAATGATGATGATCCGGCACTACCTAGCATAAGATGCACAGCCACTATTTATTTTACTGTACACGATCCGATGGCCCCCTCTCTGATAGTCAATCAGGCCGATTCAGAAAGGAGGAGGATCACATGACGCAAATCAGTGTTTTGTCGCCACCCAGCCTTGGGGCGCATTAATTTTTTTTTACACTCTTTATTCAAATAGTTTTTAGATTAGTTAAAAGCACAATAAAAAATTCGAGGACAGGTTGGTCGTCATTATCTGTCTTAATCCTCAGAGACAGACAGCTCCGGCACTGTGAAACGTAAGCGATGCGAGGAGGGCAGCTTTGGAAGCACCGACACAATGCAGGCCAAACAGTTTATTATAAACATGTTAATGTCATAGTGCGTATAATGAGTCGAGATCAAAAAGAGCCCAATCGGCACCCCTAGTAAAAACTTTTTGGCCGGAGTGTACTGATCCCCATTGTCAATCTGCTCCCACATTGTCAGCGAGTCATAGGCACCAGCGTTAAACTCAAACGGAATCCCCGTAACGTAATGAAACATGATATATGACCCAGTCACGTAGGTAATGTTGGTCAAAGTCCAGCTCAGCTCCTGGGTCACGCCAGGCAGTGAGTCATACAAAACCTTGGCAAATGCAATCAGTACAATGTGAATGATCCACGCGCCCTTGTTGTTGACCCAAGTAGCGTTCCAATTTGATAACGACGCTTGGTCGTTTTGTTCCTCGATAGTCTCCGGTTCAAGGTGTGCGATAATACTGGACGAACGACGCCGATGGCTCTGTCCGTCTTTGGCCTCTGGTGCTAGTGTAGCCATTTTTCGTTTATTTCTGTGAGTTGTGTTGTTTGTTTGTTGTGTAGGTTGGAGAAGAAAAAAAACGAGGGAAGAAAAAAATTGTGCGGTGAACCAAAAAAATAGTGTCGGCCGTATAGTAGCGAAGAGCGAGGCGCGGGGTTCCGACCGTTTCTTGCCCTTTTTTTATATTATTCCCAACCGGATTGGCGGCATCAATAGAGATTCGTTATCAATCACAGTGATGGGTTTGAACGTCAACGGCGAGTCCGAGACCGAAACAATTGACGATATTTTGTTATTGACCACGCCGGTCAAGCACCAACGGAGGTGTTATCCAGGATATCCAGTATCGTCATCTCCACCTTCTCTCACCGATGATAGCGAGATTAGTGAGATTAAGAGTGAGATGAAGACTCCAGAGTTTAATTATCAATCGCCCACTCCGGTAAAGAGGGGAGGGAAACCCCCGGCAGCAATGGTCATGAACTACCACAGCCCCGTTTTAGCTACTCCACCACCGCGGCGTAGCACCACTCCGGAAGAGCGGCGCCGCGTGTCGCGATTACAAGACAGTATATCCAGGCTTCGGCGCACCACTAGCCCCCGGCCGAAAAAACGCCGCAAAACCAGCGAGTGGTCGGCAGACCACTGGCGAAGGTTAGAACGGTTGATTGCGCCACTAAACCTTGATCAAGATTTTACAACATTGCCAAACCATGTTTACTACGAATTTGACGAGTTTGATCAAAAAGAAGTGGCCAGCAGGGTATTGGCAATTGTCCGCACAAAGTTTAAAAGTCCCAGAAAAAAGCGCGCCCCCTAGGTCTGAAAAATTTCCTCACCTTCACGTCATTCACCATGATAATTCGACAGGGCGATAACGTGTCGCAACGAGTCGAGACCGCGTTGAAGGTGTTGGGTACGGAAAAAAAGATTGAGTTGGAGGGGAAAGGCCCAGCCACGCAAAAGTTGCTGGCCGTGGTGGAGCAGATCAAACGCAAACATTCAGTGTTTCAGTATAACCGGCTTGAGGGCGAAGAAATGCCGGCGCTGGTTGTTACGTTATCAGAGAATAAGCTGGAATTGGACGGTACTACTGAACAGAGCTAGGTGTGTTTGTGCTTGTGCTTATTGCTGGCATTAACCCGGTTGTGCTTGTCTTTTAGCAGGCAGATATCGTCAGTGGTATCGGCGTCTAACTTGGTATCATGATTTTTGGATTTTTCCTTTTTAGCTGCCTTGACAGGCGTGGACTCCTCAAGGGCCTGTGCGATATCAATCGAGGACTCTAAAAACTTGTTAGCATTTTTTATATACGATTTTAATGGATATTTAATACCGTCTTGGTAGACTTTGAACTTGTCGCCGCCAAACATCCCAATAAATAGAAATTGAAATAAAAAGTGGGAAGAAAAAAAAAGAAGTCAACACGACACACAAGATTAAAGAAAAATGTCAATACCGGGACCGTCAACGCCTATTATTCCATCAAGCAAGGCACCCCCACCGATTCCACGCACCCCGTCGTCAACGCTACCGCATCCAAGTACCACACAATTCACGCCTGTCCGGTCGAGCTCGGCGCTAGGACGGAGCAAGGCGAATATCTATGACCGGAATCTGCATCGCCGAACCGGAGAGGTCTCACTAGGCAGCTTTGCATTTCTGTTTAGCGAGATTATCCAGTACATGCAAAAGGGGTCCAACGGGATCCAGGATATGGAGCGCAAACTGAACCAGCTAGGGTATCATATTGGCCAGCGGACTTTGGAGCTAATCACGCTGAGGGATGGCAAATCGGGCAAACGAGAAACCAAGCTGCTGGGCATTTTGCAGTTTGTTAATACTACAGTGTGGAAGGCGGTGTTTGGCAAACCGGCCGACGCGTTGGAAAAGAGCAACGAGAATGGTAATGAGTATATGATTATTGACAATGCGCCAATGATCAACCAGTTTATTTCCGTGCCCAAGGACATGTCACAGCTGAATTGCGCCGCGTTGGCAGCCGGGATCATTGAAGCAGTGCTGGATGGGTGTCTCTTCACCGCCACTGTCACCGCGCACACCGTCGAGACCGAAAATCATCCTCTCCGGACCGTGTTTCTAATCAAATTCGACCAGTCAGTTATGGAGCGAGAGGGTCTTTAAGTACAAGTTTTATTTCTCTAAACAGCCGCTATTTTATCAGTAATTCCACCCGCTAATAAATCCTCATCATCATCGTATTCCTCATCCGGTATAAACGCATCCAGCTGCTTTCGCATTGAGTATGCATCTTCTCCATCCGCGTAGTACCCCTTCTCCACGCCAAGCACCTCAAAACTCAGCGTGTCCTTGTACAAATGCAATGCGGCACGGTTGGATTTCCGCACATGGAGCGACACTACCTGAGCTCCGTAGCATTCATATAATCCGCGTAAACTCTGCTTCATTAGCTTTCCCGCCAGCCCCATCCGTCGGTAGGTCCGCATCACCGATAGACTTGTTACATGGCCCTGGATCGGCGAGCCAGCCGGTTTGGGCTCGGGTGCGTCATCCTCCAATTTACTCAGCACGTATCCAACCACCCGTTCTTCTCCTGATGACGTGGTGATTGTGGCAACGTACGAGGCTTGTGGCCAGGACAGTGCATGGTACAGGTAGTATTTCAATGTGTAGTTTTCCGGGAGATTGGATAGATTGGCATTTTGCATGCCTTGATAATCCGCAATCGTTGCTTGACGGATTGTGATCATCTTTATTGTTTGCAAGTGGTTAAGTGGGAGAAAAAAAAAATCGTGAAAAATTCGTAATTGTAATTGGGACATTTCCGTCGTTAAAATAAAAAAAAAGAGTACATAAAGTCTACCACATTTTCCAGCCAGCGGTTCGTTTGGGGCTACTATCCTTATGCAATTGATCCTTTAGCTCATCAATCTCCTGCCTAGCGACCGCGTCGGACGTTTTGGCCGCAGCCAGCTCCATCAAATATCGTTCGCAAGAGTTGCAGCTGGATGAGTTTTGGAGGTGGTGCGGCGAATCATTACTGATCCCAAACTGAGCTTTAACCAGAGACACACTAGCCTCGTGTTGGTCAGCAGGCAGACACCCAATCAGCTCCTCCACCGCCTCCTTATCCGCCTGTCTCGCCCTCCGCTCACTGTCCAATGCTAGTTTAGCCCGCTCCAATTGCGCCTGCATCTCCTGCAATTGCTTGTTATAATCCATAGACTTGGAATCGGCCAAAAACGTGGTATCCAGGGATGTAACCGACGACGCGCCGCTGCTAACCTGATCAACCGCAGTAAAATCAGATTCGCTGCCAGCCGTGTCAATAGACGTTTTGGAATTTGACCGCGCAAGTTCCGTTTTTGAACCCCATAGCGAAAAAGTCGGCATCCGGCTCGCCAACCCAACCCCGGGATTCTGCTTTTGCTTCTTGATACTCTTGGTTCGTCGTCGGCTCCGGGCGCGACTGAGCTGTGTATCCTGCTTGTACTCGCGTTCCAGCTCGTCCAAACAGCTTAGAGTATCGGCGCCAATCATTGTAATATCGCTGACTAGCAAATCCGCGTCGCGTCCATACGCGTCCCATAATTGCCGGCCAAGCAAGTGCGATAAAACCTCCTCGTCATCCTCAAACGCCATTAGAACCTTGGAGTTTCGTTTCAACACCGCCAGGGCCACTCGAAACAGGGTTGGAATCGCGCCTTCTGCAAACATCAAGTCGTAAATCCGCACCAGCATTGCCAGTGGGCACGTGACGGCAAAAAACGACAAAAACCACTGGCTCGCATAAATAGAATTAACCCCCAGGTTTTCAAAATGCTGGTTCAGCTCGGGTTGGTGTTTTGCCAGCAAACTTTCAAACTGAAACATTCGTAGTTGTAGCCCCGACATGTCGGCGGTAAACATTGACCGCACATTGTAATCCTCCATTAGTTTAACCAGCACGCAAAAAGCCTCGCGGTCCGACATGTGTAGCAGCAATGGACCGGCTAGAAACGTTAGTCCCTGGCAGTACCCAACCTGCATATCATAGGCGCTGTAGGCACGTAGCACCCGTCCCAACTTGCGCTGCCCCTCTCCAGCTTGATCCTGAAACAACCCAATCTCGGGAAAAGTACGGTTCAAATCACGGCCAATAATCTTGACAAATGGGGTCCACTCGGCTGCGAGCGAGTCGTATAGCGATTCAAAGGTTTGAGAGTGCCCCTCGCACATGCTAATCCAGGTTTGTCCTCGCAGTGCCGGTGGGATCCCCGACCATAGCATGACTTGGGTATACGTGGGCACGGCTTCCGCTACCTGACGGTACTCGGCCATCAGTGCCGCCCATAGTTCCAGCTCCTCGTCGCTGTATTCAATCTCGGGAAGGTTGGGAATGTCATTAAACGGCGCGGATTTTTGCTGCTCAGTGATGAACTGCTTCACCTCGTTTACTGTCAAAAGCCGCTTGTGGCAGTCCTCCGGGGTCTGCTCAATCTGCACGTGGGCCAGCCGCTGTTGTAGCAAATCGATTGATGTGTTGTTGTTGTCCGCATTGTCGTGTTGTTTGGCCATTCGAGACTCAATCTCGAAAAACGCTTCCCAGTTGATGCTCATCGTGTCGTGTCTAGTGTTTAGTGTGTAGTGTGTAGTAAAGTAAAGAATGAATAGCTAAGGAGTGTAAAGAGCAAACGGTTTAAAGGAATGGCTGGGTCTGCTCAGGTATAAAAATAATCACAGTTTTTGGGGGGGGGTCAGAAACCAGCTGCCGCGTGAGATTCGAATTATTATTCGAAAATATAAAATATAAAAAACTGTGTTATAAGGCAATGAAACTAATAAAAGAGAGAATAAAAAAAAAAGATTGGAGATGTGAAGAAGGTTAAAAAGGATACAGATCTGGCACTACCCCCTATCTTTTTTCCTTTTTTTTTTATTGCCAGTGCGGAAAAAAAAAGGTTTGTACCGCGCGCCCACAGCTTGAGGGAATTGCACTACTAATCAAAAGAAGAAAAAAAAGCAACGGGATGATCGCCAGTGCCAGATTCCGGTTTTGGCTTTCACGCGCGCGCTCACCTCACTGCTAAAACACCCCCTTAATTGGCCCACTGGTATAGAAATTGAGTTTTGAGTTTGGTGCGATTTAAAATTACTCCGTCTCTACTCTAAATTAGACTACACAATTAAAAGTGGACTCGATTGGATTGATTACGAGCATTCTCTGCCATAATTTAGTGCTAGGATTTTGAGTATGCGATCGATACTATGTAAACAAATTTGGGTTAAAATTTATAACCTTTATCGTATCGTGATTGTCGATCGAACGATGTAGGAGGCGATTTTGATTTGTGATTGTAGTTTTAGGGGCTGGGTCGCTTAGCAAATAACAAAAAAAAAATATTAAATACCCACCACCTATTTTTGGTACTCAATAATATCTACCTCGTGGACAGACCCGGTGGTTTGTACTGACCAATTATACACTTGAGGTTTGTCGCGATATTATTTGTGTGCGTGAGCGAGCTGCCCACCCCCTCCAGACGCATCATGCAGCTAAATTTCGAACAAATTAGTGTGCCCCCCAAAAGTTCACTGCACCGTAATGCGTAATGCAATGCAATGAACGGTTTTTTTTTTGGTTGATTGAATATTATTTTGGCTTCTGCGCAGTAAATGTGCAGCGTGCATGGTACCCTTTCAGACCGAAACCGACTTGTCGCGCTGTTACAAATACTAGAGTACGTACCAGTCAATTGGTGACGGGCTGAAATTTTCTCCTCCTTCATAGCTCGGGTACCTAGTCTTGGTGGTGGTCTGAACGGCGTAGTCCCGGGGGGCGCGCGCACCAAAACCTCATATTGCGTGTGTTTGTTTGTTACTTGGAACAGAATATCAGCTAAAAGTTTCAAAGGAGATCCTCAAATTGAGGCAAATTGAGTAGTGTAAGGATGAAGGCGTCTATATAAGGTATTGTTAGGTTTGTAAAAGAGCGCTTCTAGGGCATGTCCGCAAAATCATTGCCGCCAGAGATTTGGCTGGATGTGATTGACCAGCTGGCCAGGTCATTGGACTTTAACGACGAAGCTACGTTCACCAAGTACTGTTTTGTCAACAAGCTATGGTTCGACAAGTTGGGTAGTTACTATTATAAAGAGTGGAGACGGCCCTGGAAACTGCTGGTTAAAAAGTACAAACAAGGGTTGGCAATGACAAAAAAGGAAAGGGATGGGTTCCGCCAACGGTACATGAGCCATATTGCCCAGTTTGACACGGCTACAGAGACATATTGCACAAACAAATATATGGACATGTGCAACTTTTACGAGGTTATGCGGTGGGGCGCTGGGCAGTTTGGGGAATTTTCTGGTTTAAAATTAGTGATTGTCAACGACGTTACTCTGTTTAAACTTGGCAAGTTGTTCACCGCCAGTGTGGAAAAGATTGAGTTTAGCGTGTGCGTCCCGTTTCGTTACCACGCCTCGGAGATTATGAACCGGATGCGGCTGTACTGTGCGCTTTCCCCACGCCTGATCCATGTTCGATTTAACCTGTCAACCCCAACCTTCCGCTATATTCATGACGAGGATTGGACCCAATTGCCTCTAAAAAGTTTTGGTATTGAAATGGAGCGGGGTTTATCGCTTATCGCAGTGCTGCGAAAGCTAAACAACCGTCAGTTGGACGAGCTTGAGGTGGTGGGACCGATTGTTGGCCCAGACTGGTTGTCTAATGAGGTATGCGGTTTGGCAACTAACCTGACCAAGCTGAAACTGGTATTCCTGGATAATAACTTAGTAGAGTCGCTGGACCATGTGGTCGCGTTTGTGGCCAACACCCGGCTCAGCGTGCTGGAAATTTGCTGCTCGGATAAAGCGATTGACTGGGGAAAAGTAGCAGCATGTCGGTGGAAATGCGACACGCTCCATCAACTGAACATTGTGCTGGGGCCTCCCAAGCAATTGTGGATACATCATTGGGCTACTGCTAAAGTTTCAACTCCACAATCTTCCTGGGAATACCAGGTGCCTGTTGAAACCCCCGAGAGGTACCCTGAATGGCTGCGGTTCCAAACGTTGATGAAAAGAATGCTGCCAGGTCTTGTGCAGGTTTGTTTGATTGCCCGCGTCACTGCAGCTCCACAAACCGACCGGATTACCCGCGAAGAGGCGGTTTTGAATCAGCAGTTCCCCATGTTTTAGCGCCTAATCTATTTTTTTGCATTTAATTTGTTTTATTAGTAAAATTATATAAATATCCTACTGGGGGTCGTAAATAAGCGTCTCATTGAGCACCATGGACCCCCATAATGCTTTGGTTAGGGCCAGTACTGTCCCGTTGTTCGTTACTTTGGCGTTTGGCACGTTTATGCGGTAAGTTTTGCTTGATTATCATTGGTTTGAGCAGCCGCTCGTCTCCGATCGTGACCGAGTACCATACTTCGCAGCCATACTCAATCACTGGGATCACACATGCTAGGTATATCTGCCGTAGTAGAACACAAGCAGCTTAGGTGTTAGTTAAAAAAAAAAAACATTATTAATAGTAGTATAGATTTTATAAAGGCATCTTTGGATCGTAATACGGCACGTTTGAGTTTTCATCAGATCGGGTGCAGCCAAACGCAATGTACCACGCAATAAAGCTGGTAATAAGGCCAAAGTAACCCCCTGCGTGGTTGAGCGCGTTGTTACTTAGTAGGTTCCCGCACGCCAGCAGCAAAAAGGTCATATCCAACATGGCGTATAGGGCAAATGTGAATACCGTGGTGCGTAGAGTGCATAATACCATGATAAACGTGAAAATAAACCAAGCGAATAAGAAAAACCCGTTAGCGTTTGCCAATTGTTGAGGGTCATCTTTATAAGCATCCATAATTCCAAACGCGTTGCAGTGGATAGCCCCGAATGCAAGCCAAAATGGACCGTACGAGCCGTACGCAACCCCGCCAAACGTGGAGCCAGCCGCGAGCTCCCACATTCCCGCTGCAAACATGCCCACGCCGCCGCAAAAAAACGACATGCCAACGATAATCTCTGGAATGACAACCCCTCGACACTCAATGTTGATTAGTGAAAGGACAAAGCACGTTACTGCGAACGTGCATAATCCAAGTGGGGTTGGGTTGCCAAACTTTCGATGGACTGGCACACGATGCCGAGCCATGGTTAAAAGCTCGTCCACCTCCTGCCGTGTCAAGACCGTATCCCCGACCAAGATTGTATCGCCAGCCACGCTGGACAATCGCGATTGGTGTGGACCGTTAATGGTAGTGGAATTTTCTTCACTCAAAATCTCGTCTTTCATTCTTTTTTTCTTGGTTTTATTTTTTTTATATATTTTTTAGCTAGTTTATTATGTGCAGGGTTTGCTCATCGCTATTTATATTTTTTACGTGTCCACGTAAACGCCGTGTGCGCGCCGCATTGTATTCTGTGGATAGGGGGAAGAAGAAAAAAAATAGGCAACTTTTCCCGGCTTACAAATACTCGTCAACCTGAGTATTTGAAACGAAAAACATTCCATTTTTCAAACATTGTCAGATTTTTTTTTCCAGCAACTCTCTTTTAGGCAACTAAATGGTCGCTGCTAGGGCTGGCTTACAAAAGTGAACTCTATTGATGCGACATCACAAACTCTAATTGTGAGGCTTGAAATATTCGAGTAAGACAGATGAGGATTGGTAATTCGGATGGATTTCAAATCAAGCAGAAATTTTACTACGCTTTTGGAAGTGCAAACGATCGAGCAATTTTACTATAAAAGGAGGACTCATGTTCGGCATGACCAGATTATTATCCAAAAAAAAAAAACAAGAATGACATCCAACACTAGCAAGTTTACCGTTACTCATATTGGCACTGCCACTGCAATCTTTTCGATTGACAATGTCAACCTATTGACCGATCCAATGTTCTCACCTGCTGGCACGGTGTTTGACTTTCAAGGGTTTGAGCTGTCCAACACGGATACACCAGCTTTGGGGCTTGCTGACTTGCCACCAATTGACGCGGTTTTGCTGAGCCACGAGGACCATGCCGATAACCTGGACGAGTATGGGCGACAGCTGTTGGACGGGCGACATGTTTTTACCACCATGGATGGTCAAAAGCAATTGGCTCCACGACCAGGGGTGCGAGGTATGAAGCCATGGGAAAAGACCAAGGTGATGTTGGGTGGTAAGGAGTTTGAGATTACCGCTACTCCATGTGAGCACGTTCCAGGTGGTGAAAGCACTGGGTTTATCCTGACTACCAAGTCGTTTGGCACGCAACCAGACGGCCGGCCAAACGCGATTTACTTTACCGGTGACACCAACTACATTAAGGATTTGGACCAGATTCCAACCCACTTCAACATTCTTGTTGCAGTGATGAACTTGGGCTCGGCGTTTGTGCCGTTGGATGGCGGTATCCACGTTACTATGGATGGTAAGCAAGGCGCCCAGTTGTTGCGTGCTCTGGATGCGGACTGCTTGGTGCCAATGCACTTTGAATCGTGGAAGCACTTTAGCCAAAAGGGGAAAAAGCTTGCTGCTGTTCTTGAAGCTGAGGGGGTCATTGACAAGGTCAAGTGGTTGACTCCAGGAAAGCCAGTTAACATTTTTTAAAAAACATCTTGATAAGATTCATAATTAAGCGCTGGGAAAATAGCTTTTATATATTCAAAACACTTTAAATCTTTATATGTGCAAAGGCATGTCTGACGCATCGGATCAACGGCAGGATTTGGAAAAAGAGCGGATATCCATTTTAATATTCGATGCTCTCTATTAAACCTGGGCAAATAGCGTATATATATATATTCAATACAATTAGGGAATAAACGTCGGCATTGTTAAACGTCTCACATATGCATCTCCGCCAACCAAGCCTCGCACCACACACCCCCTGATTATAGAGGATGGCCCAGCAGGTTTCCTCTAGTCAACAGTTTCCCGAGTACTGGCGCTGACAGTGCTTTAGTAAAAATGTCGTTCTCCCTGCCAGGTACAACAAACCCCCCACAATGCTTTGGTAGTCGGTAACGTCAGCCGGTTTAGTTTTCTGCTTGTTTCTCCACTTTGGTATTAACGGCGTCTTGGCTGGATTGCAGTCGTCCTGTCCGTACCCACGAACATACATTCCGTGATCCTTCGTGAGCCGCACGAAAGCCGCACCCGACTAAAACTTTGTGTAATTCTCGGTGCCAAGCAGCGGATGATTGGTGCAGACCATAGAGTGCCCGTTTGAGTTTCAATACCAACCCTTCAGAAACCTTTGCTTCGTAGCCTTTTGGTTGCATCATGTATACATCTTCATCAAGTTTGCCACTAATGCTTCTCCATTGTCCAAGGCCACTAACGCTTCCGCTTGTGGTCTGTTACGTCGTCTGTCGCTGCGTTTTAGGTGGGGATCAAAAACAATCGCCTTCGACGGATTCTCGAAGTACATCGCTGTCAGGGAACACAAGCAATTTTTTTTTTTTGCATTTAATCTGTTTTATTAGTAAAATTATATAAATATCCTACCGAGGGTCGTAAATAAGCGTCTCATTGAGCACCATGGACCCCCGTAATGCTTTGGTTAGGGCCAGTACTGTCCCATTGCTCGTTACTTTGCTTCTCGTTGGGCTGTGGGCCACGGTTCAACCACGTCGGGCATTTCCTGCTCGATTGTGATCCGTGCTTGAACCATGTTGCCCATCCTTGCCATTGGCGTGTTTGGGCGCCTAATCTGGTAAATAAGTGGGTAGACGCCGCACTATTACTATCACCAACGCGCGCGCGCGACTGGAAAAGAAAAAAAAAAATTTCACCGCAAAAAAATAAATTTCGTCCACAGACACAAAGTATAATGTCATCGTTTATCACAACTGACCGCAAACTAATCGAACCAGGTTCGTTAGTCCTGGTATGGCTGTCACGTGGGAATATCAAACCGCTCCGGCCTACTCCTGGCGAATCGCTCACCACCCGGTTCGGCACTTTCCCCCACGACTCGATTATCGGCAAGGAGTATGGCACGCAAATCGCATCTAGCAATAATAGCGGGTTTGTGCACCTGCTGGCGCCAACCGCCGAGCTGTGGACAATGAGTCTTCCGCATCGAACCCAGATTGTATATACCCCGGATATCAGCTATATCGTGCAGCGGCTAAAGATCCGGCCTGGATCAAGAGTTATTGAGTCTGGGACTGGATCGGGAAGTTTTACCCATGCGCTATCCCGAACAGTAGGGTTGAAGGGCAAGGTGTATACGTACGAGTTTCACGAAGCACGGTACCACCAAGCCAAGCAGGAATTTGAGGATCATGACTTGAGCAACGTGCAAATCACCCACCGAGACGTGTGTAACGAAGGGTTTCAAATCGAACCTGAAACGGAGGAACTAAATGCCCACGCAGTGTTTTTGGACCTGCCGTCGCCCTGGACCGCAATCCCGCACGTGAAAAAAGTCACTGCACATGCCACTCGAACGGTGGGGATTTGCTGTTTTAGTCCGTGCATTGAGCAGGTTACCAAAACGGTCGAGGCACTAAAAAAGGAAGGGTTCCAGCATATTGAGATGGTCGAAATTGCGGCCCGGCGGTGGGAAGGCAGAAAGGCAATGGTTAAAAAAGTAGATGATGCAGTGGCGCGGTTGCGAGATATCCGGCACCGGCGGGAAGAAGGGCTGAAAAAGCGCAACGAGCGGCTCGAGGCTGAACGCAAGGGAGTGAAACGCGAACTAGAGCAAGGCGATGATGGGAAAGAGACCAAAAAAGCTGGTGTGAACCCGTTTGGCAAGGGTACCAACTTTCGAGAAGGCGATGAACGGTTTGAGTGGACCAATGTGTCCAAACTCGAGGCCGAGATCAAAACACACACTTCGTACCTAACGTTTGCAGTGCTACCTCCACTACTCTAAAGCAAATTTATGTAGTAATATATCCAGTGTGGAGAATATCCATCTCGCCATTGTGGTTCTCCGACACATAGTCGTTAAACAATGCGTACATTGATTTGCCAGTGAGGTGGACCACCCGTCCATCATCTCCCATGATCCAAAACCCTCCCTGGTAGGTATTGTTCTCGTCAATACCCGGGTCGGAGAGCTTGTACTGCGGCAGTTTCTGGTCAAACTCTTGTTTGGTGATGCAAAATGTGCGTATCGTGCCGTGCATGATATCCACCAAACATAGATAGCTGGCTCCCGGTCGAACGCCGGTAATATAAATAAATCGTTTGGTCCAGTAATGGCTAAAAATGCCCCAGGATATATTATTCGATGGGGTGTCTAGCCGGACCACTCGCTGCCAATTCAACGAGGAATGGGCTGGTTCACGCAGAAACTTGGCAAACGAGCATGCAAATAAGGTTTTGGTATCGTATTCAAACCATAACAAATGATTTGTACACACTGACAAGTCCCGAGAATGATACATTTGGGGTTGATCGCTATGCAAAGTGTTTCGTGCCAACCGCCGGGTTTTGATCAACCTACACTCAGGAATCGAGTACATTTTCACCTCGTCGTTTAGTACCGTAAAGAAACAATGCACTGATACCAGTACCAAATGTCGCGAGTCAATGCTGGTCTGCCAGGTGAATTCCGGGTACACATGGTCTGATGATTCTGGCTGCACCCGTGCTAGCAGCGTCATTGACCCATCATCCTGATCCTCCTCGTCCTGGCTCTTGACGTTGATAAAACAGTGCTGGGCTTCCAACACTTGGAACGGTTTGTTCATAAACGCGCGTGGGAACGTCCACCGGGTATGGTTGTGAACAGACTCCTTTACATCAGGGATATAAGAGTCAAGGTAGAGCTGCCCTTGCTCTACCCCACCGCTCATCAGTTGGGACTGCTTACAGGGTAAAAACTGAAATGTCCGATTCGCCGAGTTTAGCACCCCAACTCCAGCAAAATTCTCCGGATCCTTTTCATCATCATCCTCATCATCATTGTCTTTATAAAACTCCACGTAAATGCAACCAGCCCGGGTTAATTCTGTCCGTTCGCTAGGGCTCTGCCCAACGCTATGCACTGGTTGTAAATCCGGCGGGAACTGATTTATCAGTGGCGATTCAAACTGATCCTCATGGATCACCACATCCTTTTGCATAACCTGTTCCTCCATCACGTATACCAGACACTTGTTGAACCATGGGCCAAACCCTGGCGCTAGTTGCACGCTATCATCCAACTTTAACATGGGGTTGAGAAGTTGGGCCAGTGGTTGGAACAACCCCCGATCGCGTAGCTGCAGCACCGACTGCCAGTGCTTGCAAACCCGCATCAACCCCACCACATCAAACGGGTCCAAAATCGACTGAAAAATTCGTTCCAGCAGCTCAGTGGGCAGACTGTCCATTTTTCCTTTTTTATTGTACCAATAAATAATAATAAGAAAAAAAAAAATTTAAAGTTATGTAAGGGTTAGGAGAAGAAAAAAAAAAGCTTCTTCCCAGCGTTGCGGAATCACAAAATGACAAAATGACGTCAAGGTTTTGTTCTTCCAGACATTGCTCGGCACAAGTAGTTTTGGGTAAAGTGAATCACCACTCCGTCCCAATTTATCATCCACACGGCGTTTTTAATCTCCTCGGCGTCTAAATTAAAGTTCAGCGATAACCCCAGCCGCTTGCGTCGGTAATCGTGCTCATAAACGTCGACTTTATGCAGGTAAATGTCAAACAATAATAATCGCGCCCGCGATGCCTTGTGAATGTAGGAAAATGAGACAAACCGGTTGCTGAAATACAGCATTGGGTCGGTAAGCGGCCAAAATGACCGGAAAATGTAGGTCCACACCAGGCGTCTAGTATCGGGTCGAAGCAGCTGGTGAATGGGGCAGGATAGCACTGCGTTCTTTGCAGCAAGGTAGTACACTAAATGAGTCGCGGTGCCGCAAATCTGGTCCGTGTTCCAATCACCATTTGGCAACCCCAATTTCTTGGCGCCTAATTTCTCAACCCTGGGTAGCGTCTGGATCATTGAAATCGTGTCCTTGCCCTGACCCTCAAGAATAAACGTTTTGCCGTACATAAACACACTCTCCGGCTGCATCTCAAACTCTCCCGAGAACAATACCCCCTTGGGGGTGGACCCGATCACCCGAGATTGCATCTCGTCGATTGGGTTTATCGTTATAACCATATTGTAGATAACCAGCGATTGGCCGGTTATAGCTGTAGAGGGCATTGTATACTCGGTAGATTCCTCTTCATCCGGTGCTTTGACTATTGCCAGGGAGGTGCCGTCCCCGCGCGGGTACTCTCTAGCCGCAATATGGACCGCCTCGCGATAACACTTGATCACATCTTGATGGTTTGGGTCAATTACGACGATATCTGGCGAGGACACAAACGGTTGGGTATAGAGTTTGCCCCGCTCGTCAAAATGGCCTAGCAGTGAGGCGGACCGATGTGCCGCCGCATACATATATCCAAACTCGGGCGGAAACTCCTCAATCCACGGTTTCAGAATCTCAGTGTTGGAGTCTAGAATTATCGGGGTTGGCGAGTCCATTGATTTGTTCATTAACCAGTGCTCGAAACATGCGTTAAACCAGGGCCCAAACCATGGTAAAACGTCGCACTCGCCGTTGCGTTTGGGGTCCGTCGTTTGTCGAGGTTCTACTTTGCAATACACCAAACTCTGCCGCTCTGCTAATGGCTCGCATATTGTCCGGTCGTACTGCTGCACCAGCCACCGCCATTCACTACAGGCCTGCGACGCCCGCAGCAGCTCCTCCATATCCATAAACTTCATTACAGATATTACCAGCTCAACAGGCAGACTCATTTGGTTGAAGAGTGTGGTGAAGAGGGAAAGGGAGATTAGTTATTATTTTTTTTTTGACCCCTATATTTTTTATTATTAAATTTTCTATATCAAAAACAGTAAATGGGAAGGGGGGATGGGAAAGGGTGCCCACCCAATACACTGTGGGAAAGTTCCCGTGGTCACGGACTATTAATGTTAGTAAAATATTGCACCCCAAAACATAGGTTTTCTTTCCAATTTCAGAAGAGTTAATTAAGGTAGCGTGTTTTTTTCCACATCAACGCCAACAGCACTGAACGTGCCAGAAGGCGAATCGAGCCAAATGCACTCGGGTCATCATTTGGAAAGAATCCTTATTGTTTTTTTAGTTTGTATAATAAACTTACCCAAATTGAAAAATTGTTGTTGTGAAGAAGAGAGAAAATTTAGAATGCGAGACCCGGTTTTTATAGCCGAGGAAAAATTTTTTTTTTCCTTTTCTTCCATCTCATCACCGCGACAACCAACTTAACAACTGTTTCAGTCCTTGCGGTAACTAATCTTGTCAACCTTGACCTCGCCGTTGACGTAGCTGTAAATATACAATACGCACACGCTTCCTTGAATATCCAGCAGGCAAAATGACGGGGTTGGTTCCTCCTCTGGATCTTCCCACCCGGCATAAAACGCACCCGTTGCTGAACCAGGATTGACAAAAAACTTGCCTTCCAGTTGATACGCCTCGACTCGGTGCGACCCGCCCCAGATTAAAATGTCCACGTCTAATTGACGGGCAATGATTAGCAACGCATCCGGGTCAGAGTTTGGAATCACCGTATGGCCAGATACAATCCCGATTTTCAGCTGGCCTTGGGTTACGATATGGTTCAACGGCCAATTGCTGTCCAAGGTGTCAAACTCGCCCTTGACGTTGACCAGATTGGGCGAGATTTGGTTGAGAAGGTCAAATGTGGGCGTGTCGGTGATGTTTCCTAGGCACAGCACCTGGCTGATTTTCCCCGGCGCTAATAGCTTTTTAAACTAACCATTGTTAGTCTCCCTCTGTTCCCTCTTTATAAACTACTCACCTTCTCAGGCAGGTCGGCCGCTCTGTCCGGAATATGCAAATCTCCAATCGCTAAAACAAGCATTGTATGTTGTCGGGGACGAGTATTGGGTCGTGTACTGACTGTATAGTTTTGGGTTGGGAGGTGGCGCGCAGTGATTACGTAACATTTCTGGGTTTTAATTATTAAAGAAAAGTACTAAACTGGCAATGGGAATTGCGACACCCAATCAGCGATTTCCTGCTTTAGCGCCGTCAACCGGTCATCACCTTGGTTAACCTTAGCCTTGAAATCCTTCAACCGGTTAGCTTCCTTTGGCAAAGACTGCTGGGTTTCAACGCAGTACTTTACAACCTGGTCGATATAACTCGCCACACGCTCAAAGTCCGACTCTCCCAACCCACGCGTGGACATGGCCGGGGCGCCAATTCGAATACCGCCCGGAACCAGCGCAGACTTGTCGCCAGGAATAGAATTCTTATTCAGCGCAATGTTGATCAACTCACACACCGTCTCAACCCGCGCGCCGTCAACCCCCTTGTCGCGTAAATTCACCAGCACCATATGCGAATCAGTACCGTCACTAACCAGAGTGTACCCCAGTTGTTTAAACGCCACTTCCAGCGCCTTGGCGTTTTTAATCACCTGCTGCTGGTACTGAACAAACTCTGGAGTAACTGCCTGTTTCAACGCGACCGCTAGTGCAGTAATGGTATGATTATGTGGACCACCTTGATGGCCTGGAAACACGGAAAAGTTGATCTTGTCCTCCAAATCGTACAAAATCTCCTGGCCAGTCTTGGGATTCACAGACCGCACCCCACGTCGGAAAAAGATCATGGCGCCTCGTGGGCCCCGCAGCGATTTGTGGGTGGTCGTAGTCACTACATCAGCCCACTCAAACGGCGAGGGGATCACCCCAGCAGACACCAACCCGCTGATATGAGCCATATCCACAACCAAATAAGCACCCACCTTGTCGGCAATCTCCCGCATCCGTTGGTAGTCAATCAACCGGCAGTATGCAGAAGTACCAGCGACTAGAACCTTGGGTCGATACAACACGGCGGTCTTTTCCAGCATGTCATAGTCGATAATCCCGGTATCAAGATTAACCCGATACGGCATGGTTTCAAAATAGGTTGACACGGCGGAGATTTTACGAGTATCGGTTTGATACCCGTGTGACAAATGGCCCCCATGTGGCAAGTCCAACCCCATTAACCGTTCATGTGGCTTCATGATTGCTTGGTACACTTGTAAATTAGCCGGGCTACCACTTAGGGTTTGCACATTAACCCCCCACTTGTCACTAGTAACGTGGAACGCATTTAGTGCTCGGTCCTGGCACAGCGTTTCAACCTGGTCAATGTGTTGATTCCCGCCGTAGTATCGCGCTCCTGGGTAACCCTCGCTATACTTGTTGCACATTGGCGACCCCAACGCATCAAACACCGCTCGCGAGGTGAAATTTTCACTGGCAATCAGCACAATACTCTCTTTTTGCCGCTGAATCTCGTGCTTCATGATTTGGTCCACCTCCGGGTCCGAGTGGACTAGCGAGTCTTGTAGCTGGTTTTTGTGCGATTCCGATAGTGCGTAGCTCATATCTCCGGTGCGTTGTCGTTTGGTTGGGTGTTGTTGTTGTTCGCCGGCCATCTTTTTTTTTCTTCCTTCTATAGCTAATTATTATTGGTTTGGACAAGAACAAAGAAGCGGTTTGCCTAATGCGTCCACTCCCTGACCTTTGTGGATGGCCCGATTCACTTAAAATTTTGACTCGGGCCCTGCCTCGAGATTACTAACCTGCGGCTTCTTTATAGTGCACTAGACTAGAGCATATGACGTTTTGTGAGCGCGCGCGCACACACCCAATAAAGCCCCAAAGGAGGAAAAAATTTTCTTCTTTTGTCGGTGGAGCCCAGCGCCAGCCCGGGTATCCACCTGTTATTTTTTCAAGCATCGAGGAGACGTGGGGGATTTTTGGCAACGCACAAGCACAACGAGAACTAACCGCTTTATGGAGTGCAAAAGCCCACATCAACTCACTTTATAGGTTATAGCATCAGATTTTGTACATAATTTGGGGGGAAAAAGTGGTCCGCGGGAGCCCAACCTTCAATTGAAACCAAAATATCAATATATCCAAGTGTCGGGCATGTACGAAAGATATGCGGGGGCTTGCGCCAGTGTATAAGAGATGGGAAAATTCCACCAATTCGCAAATCAAAATTTCAACCCAACTTTGTTAAAAAATTCCCTCCATGACTCGTGTCCCACAGCAAGTTCTCCCACGTATAAATTTGTTAGCCGGCCACCTCCTCACCTCTTCTTCTTCACTCAACATCAACAACACTAGAGCAATGACTACCAACCAAAAGCCACACCCATTGACCATGATTCCAGGTCCAATCGAATTCGATGACAAGGTCCTGGATGCCATGTCGCACCACGCCGAAGCCCACACTGCTCCTCAATTTTGCGCCACCTTTTCCAACGTGCTAAAGATGATGCGACAATTGTTCTTGTCCACCGACCCAGCCGCCCAACCGTTTGTGGTTGCTGGCTCTGGTACTCTAGGCTGGGACATGACTGCCACCAACTTTGTCGAGGCTGGCGAGAATGTGCTGGTGCTAAACACTGGTTACTTTTCCTCGGCGTTTGCCGACTGTTTGTCCGTGTATGGTGCCAATGTTGACCAAGTCACTGCCACCGTTGGTGACCGACCATCTTTGGAACAAATCGAACAAGCCTTGAAGCAAAAGCAATACAAGGTTATCACCATCACTCACGTTGACACTTCTACTGGTGTCTTGTCTGATATTGAATCCATCTCCAAGTTGGTGCACAAGGTCAGCCCAGACACTCTGGTGGTTGTTGACGGTGTGTGCTCTGTTGCGTCTGAAGTGATTCGATTCGACGACTGGGGCATTGACTTTGTCATTACCGCTCCACAAAAGGCCATTGGTGCTCCACCAGGTTTGTCCTTGACTTTTGCGTCTGGCCGAGCCATGCAAGTGGTCAACAACCGAAAGACCCCAGTGCCAACCTTCTTTGCATCCTTGCCACGATGGACTCCAGTCATGAAGGCGTATGAAGCGTCCAAGCCAGCCTACTTTGCCACTCCTCCAGTGCAAAACGTGTATGCGTTGCACGAGGCGTTGAGCCAATTTGCTACCAGCGCCGAGTCTGTCGAGCAACGGTTCAAGACCCACGCCCAAACTTCTGACAAGGTCAAGGACTTTGTCGAAAAGTTGGGGTTGAAGACTGTCGCGGTTAGCCGAGAAAAGGGCGCCCACGGGTTGACTTGTATCTACTTGCCAGACGGGGTTGCCAACACTGACGTGATTCCAGCCTTGTTCAAGAAGAACATTACCGTTGCCGGTGGGTTGCACAAGGATATTGCTTCAAAGTACTTCCGAGTCGGCCACATGGGTGTTTCTGCCTGTCGACCAGAATTGGGCCACATTGACCACGTTTTGAAGTCTTTGCAGGAAGTTTTGGACGACCTAAAGAAGTAATTTATTAGTAATCTTTTTTTTTATTAAAGCTTTGTTATTTTTCATATTTTTCATATTTTTCATACTTTTGCAGGAATTTTGGAATATCAAGCACTAGTTCGGACCCCACGCGCTCCCAGCATCCGCTTTCAACCTTTTGATTGCCCCGCATCTTGTACTCTTTTAAATGCGGATTGTTGGCCAAAAACACTCGCAGTACCTGTACTCGTTCGTAGAGCCCGCACTGGAACAGCATGATCCCTTCAATTGTGTAGGATTTTAGCGCAATTAGTTTCATCGCCAGTGACAGGTTGTGCATTTGCCGGGCGCTCAACGTCATGGTCTTGATAACCAATGTTTCCACCAATGGGTTTGTAGCAGGCAGCATCGCCTCAAGCAGCTTGTTGTGCATGTTGCATTGTAACGTGCGGAGGTTTGGACAAAACTCGGCGCTAAACTGCTCAGTCCGGGTTATTGGCCCCAACGGCTCGTCCTCCACTTTATAATCCAGGGTCTCCACCATTGGCATTGTAACATAGCAGGATGGCCCACTGCGGAGTAAAAACTTGGCTCGTTTCACATTTGGCAGCGTCATAGGATCCTTCAACGCGCCTGCAAACTGAAAATCAGTCAGAGAGCTAGGGCACCAGGTGATATGTGATTTGTTGGTGAGCTCGCGACAGGCCAGTTTCATCTGCCTCAAATCCTCCATGTCGCTCATTTGCACCTGGAAAAATTTGCCGTCAATTGTTTCGATTGTCGACTCGTTCATGTTCATATTGTACTCCTCCAAAGTGGTTGGGAGCTTTTTCATGGCGCTGTCGACCACCGCCAAGCTCGCCAGGTTTAACGTCAGTACCTTCAACCGCGTCCTGATATGCCTCACCACCACCTGCGCGGACCGCGTATCCGGGGCTTTTTTGTCGTTCATCTTGAGATAAATGTGGTGTCCTGGCATACACCGGGCCAGTTGCTCCACTGTATTATTAAAGCAAAAACATCGCAGGTCGCAGAAATACACATTATACATTAGCTCGTTGAGCAGCATCAGATCGCACACCGGAATCTCACACAAGCTCGCCATGTCCTCTGGGTATATTGCAAAGTAGAGGTACCGAACATGTTTGAGCACATTGCGCTGCCCGCGGGTTTTAGCGAGCTGGACGAGATTGGTGAGATCCCGGCGTTTTGCTGATTTGCCTTGTTCCAAAATCAGCTGGTTCCACTTGATCGCCGTCGCCACCAAATTCAAGTGCTTGTTTACGTAGAGAATGTTATCCAGGTCCGCCCGGCTAATGTACCGAAACACTTGCACCAGCAGCTCAGCCGGCAAGTTCATTATTTTTTTGTGTGTGTGTATAGATAGATAGGTGGGTAAATTTAAAAAAATAAAGATTGGGACACTATTTTTTGACCCTACTTTTCTTGGTCTTGGGTTTTGTGGCGTATTTCGCTTCCAGCTGGTCTAGAAACGATTCACCGCGTGATTTTTGCCGGTTCTTGATCATCAGCGCTAGATCTCCTTCCTGTGCAATTCCAAGTTCCTTGGCTAGCTCCTCGGCCTCCACCGCTTCTTTATCAGCGGCAGTTTTACGCGCCTTTTTTGTAGCAGCGTCTTCGTTGATAAACTTTTTGTACTTTTTCACCCGCTTGGCATCAATCTCGTCGTTGATAATCTTGGTAAACCGCTCCTCATCGTCAATAGTCGAGTGGGGGATGGACTCTAACACCCAGGTCAGGTCCCCCTTGGACTCGTTGTACGCGGCGACAATATCGTCAATCTCCTCCTGAGAATGTTGATACGCCTTTTTATCCTGCTCAATCATGTCCTTGGAAATCCCTGCTTCGTATAAATCAAACAAATCGCTCACGTCGTCCTCCAACGAACCAGTCTTGTCGTACTTTTTCCGTTTCTTCTCGTCCGACAGGATGGAGTATGCAAACGACACTTTTTGGAACTTTTTGGTAAACTCTTCCCGTTCGCCCTCCTCCGCCTTGTCCGGGTGGAACTTTAACGCGCATTTTCGGTACGCCTTTTTTATCTCTGTGTTAGTAGCCTTGCTGTCCAGCTCCAACAGCTCGTACAAATCCACTCCTTCTAGTTCTTCTGGGGTCATCGTGTGAGGGTGAATGTCGCGTTGGGAAAATAAACCTCGCGCGTCCGGAAGGGAGCAGAGAGAGGGAGAAATTTTCTCATCACACGACATTATGTACTTTTTCAACTCCACGGGGCCTACTAACCAGTATGACGTGACGTTGTACATGGGTAAGGACAAGATGGAGAACGAGCAGCTGATTAAGTACGGTCTGGAGAACGACGTGTGGTTCCACGTTGATAATCTGTCCTCAGCCCATGTTTACCTGCGACTGCCGAATGAATGGACCTGGGATGAGATTCCTCAGGAGGTGTTGAACGATTGTGCTCAGTTGTGCAAAGCCAACTCCATCCAGGGCAATAAACAAGACAACGTGACGGTTATTTATACCCCGTGGACCAATCTGCATAAGAATAATGGCATGGTGGACGGCCAAGTTGGGTTCAAGAAGGAAAAGCTGGTTAAAAAGGTGTTTATCGAGACCCGGCTCAACCCTATTGTAAACCGGTTGAACAAGACCAAGGAGGAAAAATTCCCCGATCTCCAAGCGGAAAAGCTCGAATGGGAAAAGGAACAGAAACGAACCCAACAGGAACGAAAGCGGCTCAAGCAAAAAGAGGAAATTGAATGGGCCCGCGAGCGGAAACGGCTTGCTCACCAACGGGACCATGCCTATGATGATCTGTTCAACGACGAAAACATGCGGCATGCGGCCAATGACAACCGCAACGAGGATGGCGAAGAAGATTTTATGTAAAATAAATAGTTTTATTATTATCTCTTTTAACCTTGGTTCAACCCAGCGGCTGGAAAGTTGCCGTTTTTTCGTTGTTCATCCCATTGCTCCACCCAGGAGGTTGGACATAGCGACGAAAAGGCCTGGTAAAACACCTTGCATGGAGCAAAGTCCTCGCCCTTGGCTTGGACACACTTGTGGTAGTCCACGTAGGATTGAAAACAGTGGTGCGATTGGTTCTGGTTTGGGAACCGGGAATCAGCTTGGACTTTTGGAACGGTTAGTAATTCAGTTGAGAGGAGGGAAGTGGGGGGTGCGTACCTGTGGACAATGGAGACTCTTGCTTTTCGGACATTTGTTTTGTGTAGTGATGAAGAAGGGAAAAGGAAGAAAAAAAAGTGTTGATGGAAATTTTTGAAATTTAAAGCGTGCGTTGATTGGATAACAAGGTCCGAGGCCAGCCGTGCCATTTTCAAGGTTGGGAGAATAATAATAATATGATGATATCAAAAAAAATTTCCCTTTTTCCCAAAATACCCAGTATGAAACGAAAATCAGCAGTGAATGCGGTTAGTGCGCGCAAATCGCCTCGATTCGATGAGGCAGAACCAGAATCAGATCAGATGGATAGCCAAATGGACAGTCAAATGGCACGGATTGGCAAGTTTACGTCTACGGATGAAAATACCATGCTAAGCGAAGATGGGACCACGCGGTTCGGGATGATGGTCGGCGAAAGTCTAGCGATCCAGGGTATTTACAATTTGACGGTTGAAAAAGGCGCGGTACGAATTTTGGGCGCCACAATCCACGCCCAACCCAAGCCGCACCGGGTGCGTGCACTTGCGGCTGGCGGCGCGGCAATGCCACTAATCGAATGCATCCAGGTTGAAGACCTGTTGCTGGTACAAGAGACTCGAGAAGCAGGGGAATTGTTTGGGTATCGAGCGGTGATTAAAATTGACCGGGTTGATGATGATGGGTTGCTGCAGCTGGGCAATATTGCTCCACCGTATAAATTCAAACACGAGTTTGGACTTGTCACCGAGGCTGATTTTGCCGTGTTTCAACCGTTCAAAACGTGGATCCAGTTGGCGGAGAAAATCCGCCGATCAGAGTCGCGGGTGCTGGTAGTCGGGCCAAAATCATCGGGCAAATCAACGTTTTGTCGGTTTTTGACCAACTATTTGCTGCGCGATGGCCCCGTGAATTATCTAGAGTTGGATCCGGGCCAGCCCGAGTACCAGCCGCCGGGCACCTTGTCATTACACCGCATTGAATCATACAACCTGTCACCATCATACGCGCATTTCAACGAGCCAATCAGGGCACATAGCATAAACAACACCTCGCCAAAGGACCAGCCGTCGTTATTCCTATCCTACTCTCAGGATCTTATCAAGCATGCTCAATCGCCGCTAGTGGTTAACACACCGGGTTGGGCCCGCGGGTTGGGGCTGGATTTGTTGCGGGAGATTAACCAGCAACTGAACCCTACCCATGTGGTGTATTTGGGTAACGACGATATTGACGGGATGGATTTGTATAATGTGGAAAACGCGTTGACCAATTTTAAAGTTTCGTCAGACACGCGGACCATCAAACAGCTCGCGTATTTCCACGCGTCTAAATTCGACAAGCATTTAACCGAACTGGCGCCGTACCAAGTACCATACTCCAGCCTAGCAGGCGTCGCGTTGCAACAGGATGAAGGGATTCTGGTTGACGATCTAAGCGGGTGTATCAACGCGTCTATAGTATCACTCTTGGAGATTGATAATGAGGTCGAGGTTCAGACCCAGCGCGATTCAAAACAGATACCATGGGTCATGAACACGGCTCAGATAGTGGCGCCAGAAACATCGCGGTGTCTAGGGTATGCTATTGTTCAGTCGATTGACGCGGAAAATGAGCAGCTGAGGTTGCTGACGCCAGTGGACGTGTCCAAATTTGCCAAGCGACGGATCGTGCTGGTTCGCGGGCGGCTGTCTCTGCCGGTATGGGCCATGTGGGATTGCAAAAAGGGCTCTTCAGGGTCTACAGCCTCGCTGCCGTATCTCACACTAGCTGCGAAACAGGGCGCCGGTGCGGCCACTCCAAAAGTCCGGCGTGTGCAGAGACAAAAACGATGAACTGCCGAGTCGAGTCGGCCATGCAAACACAATTGAGAGGTATTATAGATACGTAGTCTTTATTGATATCAACGCCTATATATCGTGACGTTTTTAACAGGCTAAACCTATAGAAGGAAAGCCAAACTACCTTGAACATTTGTTTTTCTCTCGATCATTCGCTTACTAAAGTCGGATACTACCTCTTGAGTTGACTCCAAGTGGCCAATATCCGCCTCGGTAACCGCGTCTCGCCATTCTTGCATTTGTTTATAAAGGTGGGCTTTGGCGCAATTGGACTGGCTAGTGAGTTGCAGGCTGATTTGCATGTGGTTCACATAATCTCTCAAGTCTTTCAGAGTATGGGAGGGATCACAGAATGTACAGTTGAATTCTGGTGCAGGCGTATGGTTTTGCAATTTGTGCTCAAACATTTTCCCAATACTCAACTCTTGTTTACAGATGGAGCATTCTTGAGTTGGAATCGGCGGTATTCGTCGAGCTCCGTTTTCACCGTACAGCAGCTGGTGTATCCTTTGTCTTTGAGCTTCCATTCGGTCCTCCAATGGTGGTTGTGCCCCAGGTGGAGCTTGTCCATTAAAGCTAGAAGAGTCATACGTCTCAACAAATGGTGCATCGGCAGCAAGTGCAGCGTCTTGTTCAAGATCTAGCTTTTTAAAAGCAGAGATGTCGGGGTAAGCTGACTGAAGACGACGAGCTACCACTGGTGGGGTGCCGCCCTGTGGTCCCCCTGAGGGCCCGTCAGATGATTCACTATGGCTGTTGGCACTGTCTGCAGAATCGCTATCCAATTCCATAGGTTCAACACCAGCAAATTCTCGCACTCCAATGTCACCATCCTTGTCTTGAGCTTCCATGCCTAGATTAGAATCCAACTCGCCTGGGTCGTTCGCAAGCTCGTCTTCATCACTATCTTCAATAACATGACGACGAGGGCGGACGGAAGACGCACGAGGACTTGAACTTTGCTCATCAGACGAGTCAAAACTGTCATACTCTTTTTCCACACGCTTTTTTCTTGGACGACGCGACTCCTCTTCATCAGCAGAACTAGAACCAGGCACGGCCTGTTTTATGTCAAACTCAGACCGGCGAGCACGCAATCGTCGAGACATCTCGGTTGAATCAATTTGAATAGAAGAGGTTGAAAAAAGTTGTGTTCAATTACCAATTCAGGTAGAATGTGGTAATGGAAAGATTTGAAAAAAATGGTATCGCAATAGTTATAGTCACGATTTGAGGATTTGAGGCTCCCCAATCGCGGCAATCGCGGCATCGGAACCACAAGTTTCCGCACATCTCGGCAACCTCAAAATGATGCAGTGCAACTTGGGAGTAAAGGGTACCAGTAGAAGAATGAAATATTAATTATGTAGCCCGCTTTCTCGGTTTACCTTTAGAACCTAACGGGTTTTTTTTTTTGATCCTTGCCACTGCGTGCCCGTTCCCGTAACCGTTAAAGGTTGACATATAGAAAATACTATTACGTGGACGTTTGCCTCGAACAATAGGCGCAATGTTGGTACAAGATGCGCGTTGAACGGAAAGTGGACGTGGCGGCGCTGAAAAAATCTTGCACCAGTCTTTGCCATCAAAATCAAAATTGGTCAAGGCGATGTTGCTAGGCACAGTGACCTTAGAGTTTGATGGCGCAAATACCTTGTTCAAAACTAGCGCTCGACTGGCAAGCGATGCGACCGCCTCATCAACCGCGCTGTCCCCCTCAGCCGTCCAGAATGCAAATTCCTCCATACACTCAGTAGATAGGGTCTGGATTAGTTGGATAAACTCGGTGTTTGATGACTCAGCCTGGACAAGGCACAATTTCTTGACACGTTTGGTCGTTTCAACAAATTTAGAGGCTAACATGGCCTGGTCGCCCCATAGCTCTAGGACCTCAATTGCCGGTTTCAATACAGTTAGCTGGGGAGAGGTATAGCAGCGTAATACTCGAAGTTGATCCATCATGTTCCAAATTGGTTCTTCTCTCTTGCAGTCACGGCCCATTGACAACGTACCACCTTTCAACATGAACACATCCTTAGTCAACTCATAAAGAGTCTCTGAGCGTTTGGTAAACTCAATGCTAGATGCCTCCTTCAATAAATTCGTCAGGGGGGTGTTTTCGGGGACAGTAATTTGCACAAAGACTTGACCAGGCTTGAACAGGGGCAACAGTTTTGTCACGACGGGGATGTGATTAGCCAAGTTGATACCGAGCGTACTTGTCAGGTTGTAATACACCTTGGCATCATGTTTGATCTCCCCTGGAATATTATGCATGAGGGTATGCGCCATCATCCGGATGGTTACACTGCCATCTTCCCAGCCCTTCTCTAGGCGTGTTTTGAACCCTTTTTTCAAAAACCCGCTCTTGGACACCTGTTTACAGGTCCTGGAAAAAGCACGAAACCCTTCCTTGTCGTTAATAACAATCTCATTTGCAGATTTGATATAGTCGTAAACGCCGACAGCACCCGCCTGCGCCCCTGGCACCGCCGCCCCATCACACGTAGCCTGATGCATGAACTGAAACAATGCAGCGCCTAAATTGTTCATGTTGATGCGCAACCCCGCATCCTCTACCTGAAACTGATAATCTAGCGGTGCTTTACGAAAACTCCTACCATCATTCAAATCCAGGATAACCCTTTTGACATTTCCATTGACTTGGCGCAAATGTTCCATGATCAAGGGTTTGACTGTTTTAAGCGGTTCTAGTTGGGGTTAGGATGACAACTTCCCAAACCCAATCTTTCGGAATAAATAGGGGGCCCAGATCATGTGACGTTTATCACAATTTTCTATATTTGAGATTCCAAAGCTTGCGTGAATATCGGAGAACGGGGAGGTAGGAAAATATTTGATCACTAGCTGGTTTCTCCTCGACCCGGCGAAAGCGAACGCCCGGCTGTCAGTGGCGGCAATGAGTCTAAGGCAATTACAAATTATATTACCATCACAGTATAAACATAACGAGAACATTTATTCTTGATGTCGTTCCAGTGGCTGGAGCAGATTGACTCTATCCGGATCGGCGCCATTTTGCAACAATTGAGCTTTAAACCAGTCCAAAAACGGCTGCGATTGGCGTTCAAACTGAGCCAGACCAGATTGCAAAGTCAAGGCGTGATGATAGCGAGCCCGATCCTTGTAGTAAGCGTATTTCATGCATGGGCACATGGCGTTTTTGCCACTCAACACTGCGGCTAATGGACCCACATCACTGGCAATCATCACCGCCTCAGTACTAAACTTGCCTTCAAGCTGGAAAGAGACAACACGGCCGCGAGAACGTTCCAAAGACTCGCGCTTGAAAGCAAGCTCGAACAAGGTCCTTCTTCTCAACTGGCTACCATCATTGCGTTCAACAACTCGAGGCCCGGCTGCTAGATCACGTTCTACCCGATCTTGGTCGATCACTGGTCCCCCGCTTGCTTGAATGACGTCCGCTACTCGGCCCGCGTGAATGATTCGACGAGGTAAGCGTGTTTGCGATGAGTCGTATAGTTTATAAAACCCAGAACCAAGCTTGTTCAACAACGCCTCTAAATGTGCGTCAATTTCCTGGCGCTCCATTACCAGTCCCACGTTTAGGTACGTCCCTCGCGCAGTTGGGTTTCCAGAAACCCGCCAATTGACAAGCCCGTATCCAGCCAACCAAAACTTTGCACGGACAACACTTGCAAGGTATTGGCCTTGTATCTTGACACGAACAGGCACGAACCCCGTCTCCATTTCAGGGCAGACAGTTTCATAGCCAGTCAAGACGTTTTTTAGAAGGTTTGCCTCTAGCTCCGCCAGTGCTGGCCCACCACCGCGTGCAAAATAAACATAGACTTTCTGTACCCTTGTGATTTTGCACAGCTCAATACCGGGGCTAATGGCGGCGACTGGATCCCTCATGACCGCCTCTAGTGCACGATTGTACCGCGAATTTCCCTCGACCAGCGAAGTAACAAACACAGGGATATGCACTGTGTGGCTGTTTTCGGTTGTGTAGCGAAGAACGTCACCAACGGCGACAAACAAACCAGTTAGGACGTCCAAAGCTTCAATCCTATCCATGTCGCGAGAAATGGCAAGGTTCTCGATAATGCCTGGGAACCTTGGTGGGGCAGCGTTCACAAGCAAAGAGGGTTGACCCTTTCTGTCATGCCCCTCCCTTCCGCACAGCAGGCGCAACTCGCTCGGGGTCATGACAACGTTGGTGTTTCCGCCAACGAGGATAGCATCTGAAATGCAGCTGAAATTCCCAGACTTGCATTTCTCTCGCTTCTCGTCGTCATCGTTCAAAAAAAACTTCTTAAACCGCAAGCCTTTTTTGTTACAATGTTGACATGGGCACCAACAATAATAGGCAACGATCCAGCCGTATTTCACGTCCCGTTTCACTAGGGGATGGGCCCCCCATGATACATCAAAGGTAAGCGGGTAATGTCTGGAGAAAAATATGGCCGTCGGTCGACGCTCCCCGTGATCACTTGCGGGTTGAAATGACACCAAATACCCCATATCCAAATACACTTCGGATACCCAGGAAAGCTTGGTCCAATTGCTGCTTACTGTCCATAACCACATTCCTGCTTTTAGCTTGTCAGCCGGTACCCAGCCATAGTGTGTTAGAAACATGGACGTTGCCTCGATGCCGGCGTGATCACGATGAACAAGATCAAGGTCCTTTACTTTTAGCTTTACAGCTTGCTTGTTGGTACCCTCGGTGAAACTGCCGTTGCCGTCAAGCGTTATACCGTAGACGGCTTCCAAATAAGCTTGCCAGTCATCCGGCGCCGCGTCGAATGCTTGTGCCTCATCATCGTCGGCAGTTGTAAAATAGGCCATCAAATGATCAATTTCCCTGGCGGTGGTAATACCTCGCTCATGCATTCTCAACAAGCTGTCTGCGTTAGACACGTTCGCAGCTTGAAAATCGTCACAAATCTGCTTCGACAGCATCTTGGAGTTTTCTGGTTGAACTGGGATGAGAAATATATAAAAAAACTCAAATGAGGTTGGATATATATATATAATTTCCCCAGCTGTGAGGAGAAGAACAAACCAGGCTATCGGCCTAACGTGGACACACGCGCTTTCTAGTCGGCAGGGTAGCCTCAAATCGGCCTAATACGGACGCGCGCGCGCGCTTTGGCCAACCCTCGATACAGATGCATTGCATGATGCATGTTCAAGCCTGGTTCTTTGACACACGCCCCTCCCTTCCCTGTTTCCATTCGGCTGCGCTCACTACTAGTACACTCACTATATCCAGAGGTCAACCTCAAATTGTGAACAAGTAGACCAACATGTAAATAGAGCAAAAATGTTATTGCGTCATGGTGTGAGAGGAAATAGGAGAAAAAAAATTAGGGCGAAATTTTCATCTCTCCAACTTATAAATATATGGCTATTTCCTTCCTGAATTTTTTTTTCCCATAAAATGCCTGGCATCTACGACCCGAAATATGACGCTGACATTGAATTGTCCAAAGTCGTTCCGTATAATTATACTATGCAGGGCTGTACACCAAGAAACGACGCCATCATGGACTACCACAGTCCTATGGAGAAGCTAGCCCAGCCAGGAGAGACCAAAGAGTTTACCTTTCCACTTCACACGAAGGCATGGCAATGCGGTCCTTCTCAAGCGTATTTCAACTCGCCATGGGAACATAGGGAATTTACAAACTTTGTGAAAGCTGCCGTTGTGGAAAAAGAAGGTGCTGTTTTGCACGCCAATGATGTGTGGCAAGTGTTTGTGGAAATTGACGAGCACTACAAACGTACATCAGACATGTCCCAAGACAAATGGACGGGACGATATTCAAAGCGAATTTTTGCGGTCGTTGATGACCTCTTTGCGGAGTTCAAGGTGGATGGATCAGAAGACGCGTTTGGTTTTGCCACTCGATTTGAGGGGGTGTGTGTAGCCGATTATTCTTATCCTTGTCCATGGAGGCTACCAGAGCATTCCGTACGCGTGCTTGACATTAGCGTGGATGGTGTTTCCCAGCAGCAGCTTATTGATGCAATCTGCATCATGGAGCAAGGTGCATCTGGTATTGACAGAATGTTTTTAAGTTGGCTTGGCGCCAATGTGGAGCTGTTTATCGAGAATGGCTATTTGAGGTACGGTATCGCTGCAAATAGCCTAACTCAAGCGTTCGGCCATGCTTTGAGACAATATGGAGAGGAGTCACACCAGTTGTCGTCGGTAACGGCTGGAAAGCTGGTTTGCCAGGTGCTACAGTTTTTAAAGCCTGGACAGTTAAAGTTCTCAAATACTGTAACGTGGCGACCTCTCCGTTTCAAGGATCCGTGGCCATCGCCACCTAACCGCATTCCATGGCTCGAGCACCCACAGAGGGAGATTGATAATACTGACATGCTGAAGTGTTTGGATGCAGGCGGAGGTTGAGTCGTATTGACGTTGTTCAATGGGGTCAATGGGGTCAATGGGGTCAATGGCGTCAATGGCGTCAATGGCGTGCACGACATGGTTGGTTAGTTAGTAAATAAAAATAGAATAAAAAGGTTAAATGACTGGACAATTTATTCTATTAGATTATTAAAAGGTTTGACAAAGAATGAATTTCTAATAATACAGCTGTCGCTAGACGATATCATCGGTTGGTTGCGACATTACGCTAACCAGCCAAAACAACTGCGGTTCTTGCTGTACCTTTGGCAGTGCGTCTATCGGTTGGAGGGCAACACCGTGTTGACGGAAGAAATCTCAGACCAATACGAGAAAAAACTACCCTGAAAAATCGTTTACTATAGGATATGTGAACCGACTACTGAAGAGAGTGTTTAACGTTAATATTAAGCAGAGCTGGAGTTGAGCTTCACGCCGCGCCTGAGCTGCCATTTGACATGCCAGGACTCGACATCTAGCATGGCGACTTGACAAAGGCGAAATTATCGGAGCTCGTTTTGATCGATAACGACGGGAGAATATGAAAAGCCACGTTCGCTGGATGGTTGAAGACTTGGAGGTGAGCAGCGTTGGCGACCGTCTGACTATAACAGCCCCGTTGAACGGTAAAGAGTGTTGTATTTGGGGAAACATCCGTAAAAACGCGAAAAGGAGACACGTATCTAAATTTGCGAATCAAGCCCGCGTATAACATTTGATAATCTTTATTCAACTACAGCAATCATTTTACCTTCGCCTTTTTATACTTTTCACGACCTGCAAAAACTGGAATCGACAACATCCATTTATCCACTGGCAAACCTTGCGATTTAAACGCAGCGCCAATACCAATACTCAAACAAAGGGGGTAGCATGGAATAAGTTGATCGCAGTTAAGAATTCCCGCGCTTCTTGCTGCTGTGCGGCCAAAACTGCTTCAGTTACGACCTGGCTACCGAATCATCAAACGATACAGCACAGCCATCACATGCTGTACCCATGGTGACCGATCCAGAAACTTTTCCTGGATATATATGAAAGAAAAGAAAAAGCCAGCATACAAAATTGCATTATCTATGTTGTGCGAGGCTTGCAGAGAGATGCCGAGGAGGCTTGGTTGGCGGAGATGCATATTTGAGACGTTAACAATGCCGACGTTTATTCCGCCTAATTGTATTGAATATATATATACGCTATTCGCCCAGTTTTAATACAGGGCATCGAACATTAAAATGGATAACCAGAACGTAGCTGGTCACACTCCAGGGGATGCAGCACAAGAGGTTCAACGGTCGATGTGCTGGCTGCTGCGTCACGAGGCCTGTGAATTGCCTAATGAAACTCCCCAGTGAGCCAACAGGGTTTGTTCCTTCAGATCGCTGACCACAAAAGTGGATGTTCGGGTCATCGAAGCGCCAAGTTATATCATCACCTTCGAGGATGCCTTGGTTCTCATCCTGCTCCATTTCATCATCTTCATCATCTGAGTTGAATTCACCATTTTCGTCAGATTCCAACTATTCCTCTTGTAACCGTTACCTTGACCCCCATCCTCTTCAATTTATTGAACAGGATCGATATCCTCTAGCAATCCGTTGCCTTGGTTTTCATCTTCACCATCCACATCACCATCCGCCTCATTTCCCTCAACCGCATTTTCAACAACATCCATTTCATTTTGAGCCTCAAATACGCCCGTTTTGCTCTTGCACCTCACCATGCTCGGTGTCGGTATATGGCTTAATGAGAGTTCTGATTGTGTCGACGGCAAAGTCGAGTCTGTCCTTCTTTCGCAGCTGTTCTTCCATGTTTTAAGGGGTTGTTATGAAAACAAAAAATCAAAAATCAAAAATCAAAAATAAATAACTAAATAAAAATCAAATTAAAAAAAGAACCACAAAAAAGAAAATTAAGCGGGGAAATAAATTGAGGGTTGCGCGCTCCGAGTAGACCTCAAAACGTAACTCCAGCCAGCAATACGGGGATTAACACCAGCGCTTCATTAACGCCGCGGTCGAATATTTCGCATCTCTTCAGGCCATCCAACTCCTCTACTATACGTTCCCACCAAAGCTGGACGATCTAGTACCTTGGCCACAAACCGACGATAAATAGTCCGTGCATGTTGAATAACCTCATCATCGCTATTCTCAAAAACAGCTTCCCAAGCCCGAATGTTTCGCTGTTGCAGCCAGTCTGGATTCCTGTATAGACCTGTAAGCTGAAGTGCAACGCCAGGTACATGTACTCGTGACCGCTCATTACCCCTGTAATATCCGCCTCGAAACGCATCATTGAGCATGTTGAATTCCAAGTGCGGCTGGTCATCACCTGGCCGGTGATAGTGGGAAACCAAGTTTTCAAGCTTTTCTGGGCTCAGCATCCGCACGTATGCTGTTACAGTGAAATTCCGCATCACAGTAAAACGCAGCAAATCAGGGTTGTTGTCCTCGTGGAACTCATCCACAGTCAAACTGGTCACAGTTTCAAGGTATCTCGCGTCACGACGCATCAATGGAATAAAAAGATGGAATTTGTCGCCAATAACGAGCTCCTCCAAATTGAGAGCTCGAGACAGGATCTCTGGAATGATATCCCGGGTAACGTCGGTAACAAAATCAAACTTCAGTCGGACAAGATTTGGACAGCTCAACTGTGCCAACGCTCCAGCGTGATGCACACCACGCTGAGCCTCACCCTCGTGCAATCTTCGTCCATATTCCAGGGTGAGCAAATTTGGAAGCTCAAAAAGGCCACGCTGGGGTTGACCCACCGCTGGTGGTGGGCTGTGGCATAAACAATCCACAATCTTCAAATGCTGGAGTTGAGCAAGAGTGTTGACAAACTCAAGACCCTGGCCGTATAGGTCAGAGTGACAAATAGTGAGGTTAGTCACGTTGGTGGCAGCTGACAGTTGAGCAGGACGATATAGTTTGTAGCCAGGGCACATCACCGACAAGGAGGTTAACTGGTGAATGATGTGATTGAAATTGTACCCTACGGTTTGCCAATGATCTGGGGCACGAGTAGTGCACGCTTGGATGTCCAAATCGATGATTAGCGAGAGTAACCGGTCGTCGATGGACGCCCAGTTGCTTGTCTGGAAACAGGTCATTTTCACATCACATTTAACCCCTGGATTGCCCCGACTGAACCGTCCAATAACCGACTCTAGGTTCGCGCCATTAAGGTCAGTGAATTGACTGTTGTTCCGAATATCCATGTGATACTCCACAAATTGGGGTTCCAACCGAGTCATCACGATAGCCAAACCAGCTCTAACCAAAAGATTATTCGCCCAGTCTCCGTTGACCAGCAAACTATGATCATAATCAGGTGGAAATGCCTCGTTGGTCAACTTATAACCCACCGGGTCAACAACAACAAGCCTCTCGCAATGAACATTGGTTTCCAAGTTGGCGACCTGCTGTAAAAAGCTTCTAGCATGTATCTTGTCAACTTCGATTGAATCGAACAACACGTCGCCTGCTCCTTGTGGGTGACGATACACGTAGTTTCTTCCCTTTTCCACTTCATTTCTCAGACGAATAATTACCTCTCGAGCCCGAACCATTGGTGGTTGTTGAAAAAATTGGTGTTACAGCTACTTGGTGATGGTGGAGTGTAACGAAAATAAAAATCTTGTAAGATCCGAGTTTTTATACCATATGCAGCAGCGCGCGCGCGCGCGCGTACACGCACACAAACACACGCGCGTGCATACCCACCCTATAGCACCCCTGACATGATGGGTGATAATCGACGGAAATTTAATACAAGCGATTTGCGTTTGAAAATACAAAGCTATCAGTGCACACAAACACACGCGCGTGCATACCCACCCTATAGCACCCTTGACATGACGGGTGATAATCGACTGAAATTTAATACAAGCGATTTGCGTTTGAAAATACAAAGTTAAAATAATAAAGATAATGAAATAAAATAAAACTAAAATCAAGTCGACTCACTAAAAGAGTTGTCAACCTTTTCGTGCTGTTCGGCTGGGACAGCCTTCTCCTCGTCGTAAATGTGTCGCGCGACCAGCAACTCGTCGCCCATGTGACCACGCTTTGGTAGTCGGTTGGCAATACCCACCACATCCCATGGAGTCTTTGGATTGGCCTTTTCGAAAATCTCGTCAACCTCTTCCAGTGATCGACCAGCAGTTTCTGGGAAGAAAAAGTAGGTGGCGATGGCAATGAGAAGATTGATGGCGGCAAAGATAGTATAGGTATAGTAAGACAAGTTGTGGAATGCAATTGGGGTGATCATGACGACCAAAAAGTTGAATTGCCAGTTGGACGAAGTTGACAAGGCGTTGGAAGCAGCACGAATGTCTAATGGGACAATCTCAGCTGGGTATAGCCAAGTCATGCCCAGCCAGCCAATGGCGAAACATGTGTTGAACAGAAATAGAAAGACAACGGCAGCAATAGAAGCAGCAAAGTTTGTGTCCGACACTGAGACAAGCCCTGTTAGACACGCCATACAGACGGTTTGACCCAATGCGCCAAAAATCATCAACGGACGTCGCCCGACTCGTTCAATCAAAAACCATGGGATCCAAGATGCCATAAAATATTCCTAAATTTTTGTTAGCTTCCAGAGTCCCTTCTGGGGATTAGCCCCAACGGCGTATGGCTGAATTGGGCAGGGGTAATTAAAATAACATACAGTGCCATTGCACGCAGCAACCAACTTGGAGATATCTGGACTCAGACCGATACTGGTTTCCAGCAGAGTACCCATGTAATAAGTCAAAAGATTGATACCGGAGATTTGTTGAAAAGCCTGGTTCCACCAGGCCAAGCATGCACGGTGGAATCGTCGTTCTCGACCTTGGGAGAACACCTTCTTGATACCGGCTTGTTGTTCTTCCTCCTCAACAAGAGTAGCCCGTACTTCATCGATTTGTCGTTGCACAGCCTCCGAATCAACTGGCTCGTCGTCAAATGCAGCAAACACCTCCTTAGCTTCTTCCCATCGACCAACTCGGACCAACCATCGCGGTGATTCAGGAGTGAACATAATAGTGCACGCGATGATGATACCAAAGATGGCTTGCAACAGAATTGGCCCTCGCCACTGAGCATGACCAGATGCAAACGAGAATCCATAATCAATCCAGTAGGAGAAAGCAATCCCACCGGTGATCATGGCACCAGAAGTGATAACAAGCCGACCTCGGACTTCAGGTTTCGCGCATTCGCTCTGCCACATTGGGACGGTAGTGGTGATCATTCCGTTCCCTAGACCCGCAATCACTCTCGCGGCACTAAAGAGACCAACTTCTTGAGCAGCTCCCTGTAATACTAAATCTATTAGCATTTGCCATTTTTTTCGATCGGCGTGATATAGCCGCACCGGCACAGCCGCACCGTGTGCGGCTCAAAAACAAAAACATACCAATTCCGATAACCATTAGAATGCTTCCGGCCCAAATTACCTTTCTTCGTCCAAACTTGTCGCCCTATTACTTGTTAGTAGTCATGAATTCCAAAACGTAAAAACGGCCATGACAGAGGCCACAAAGGATACATCATGAATTCCAAAACGGAAAAATGGACATGACAAAGGACTCTTCATACCGAGTATATCGTGCTTAACGCGCCACCAAGACAGCCAATCTCGTAGACCCCAATCACCGCGCCTTGGAGGATTGAGCCATGTAATGTAGAAGTATCGAGCATAGGAAAGGTTTCTAAAAATGTCGGCAGAGTCAACAAACTTGACACTAAAAATTATGGTTAGCGATCGCCAAAAAATCTTGTTGGGACCAATATGTATGACGTACAAACACCCTGTTCGGTGCCAAATAGGCTAGAAAGATTGTTAGTCACGTTGTTTTGCTAGTTTGTTTAAGTTGTAAACATACAAGAAGCCCAAGCCTGCAGAAAGAGTGACCAGTGTATGCAGTTTATTCCCTCGCAGACCAAAGTATTTTGCTTTTTTAATATCGGCGCCTTGTGCCGACGCCTCAACGTTTTTATCCTTCGAGCCCATTATACGTTGCAGTCGGTTTATTTTGTCGAGATTGGGGAGGGATTTGAAAAAAAAAAACGAGAACCGTCCTTTATATATATACCCCATGGCGATCCCTTACCGATGCCCTTTTTTTTTTACCCCTCAAATCCTCGAGAGGCAAAAATGCGCCCGCGCAACTGGGAAAGTGCGCGCGCAAAGTTGTGTTTTTTTGTGTGTAGATCTTCACTCAAGCGGTTTAATTAAATGTGTAAGAAAAGAAACTTTTAAACCCCGCGAAGTTTCGCCGGAGGACCAACCCCACCATGCGGCGGGTTGAAAGACTTTTCCTGATTCCCAACCTGGGGGCTCCCCCGGCTGTTTCCCAAAATGGACATCCCGGTCGCCCACCCGCATTGTTGTCTTGTACTTTAGAGAAAAAAAAAAAAAAAACTTTATGCGAGTCCACTCCGCGGTCAAACACACACAGGGAGCCTGGTAAATTACAAACCCGATCGTGGTCGGATCCGTCAACTAAACCCTACGTATATCGTTGGACTAATCCAAGTCCTTGATTTGCTTTTTCGAGTTGTATATCCATATGAATGTGTACAGCACCGGCTAGTGACCATGACGCATGGAAAAAAATAGCGCGTGGCCTTTTTTTTTAAAAAAACAAAAAATTGTGAATTGTGAAGTGGGCAGCGCTTCCAGAACCGTTCTCCACCGTATATCGCGGTCGACGGTTACAGTACGAGTTTCGGGATGCTTCTCATCTGGGCAAGTAAAGAAGCGCTCGGGGTTCGGCCCCTCATTCTGCCTCTCGGCCGCATCGACCTTAAGGCAAGTGCATTGCGTCTGCCCGGCCGGCCTGCGTGCTGTCCAACTCTGAGCCATAGTGTACTCGCTATAGCAACTTTACCCTTGAACTACAGCCGGAATTGTTTATTTTTCCCGCGGAGCCCCTTTTTCCTTTTTCCTTACTGTACTAACTGAATTTACAGTACATATAGGTTTTGGCACAGTTCCCGGCGTATTTACTAGTAGACGCAAGGGATGACTGCAGCTCAATTGTTACAATACTGTATAAAGTAATTTAACTTACCGTACAAGTTGCGTAAAGTAAGTTAGCGTCAGTGTCTTCAATACTCATAGCTATAAAAAAAAAATAAAAAAACGTTACAGTACCCCAACCTTGCTGAGAAACATGAATAAAAAAAGGGATGGTTAAAAGCAACGTTTCAAGATCGGCCCTCCCGTCCCGGCAGACTCCACAAACCGGAATCTCCCAATTGGGAAACTCCGGCTAATACGGCACAACATTTTACTCGTGACATTGATTTGATTGGGGCGCTTCCCACGATCTATACATTACGTATCCCTAGAGGCCTCTATCATGGCCGTTTGTTTGGAATTCATGACTACTGACAAGCGATAGGACGACAACATTGGAAACGTCAGTCCAAAAATAGTTCTTAGTATGCACTAAGTAAGTGGTCGAAAAATTGGAGAGGTTACCGGTCTCAACTAGGCCACTCCAGCCCCGCGCACCGCCAAGTACTTAATATGGACGAGCCTAGAATGTATCGCCGGCAACGACGCCGCGAGCGGATGAGATGAGACTCTTTGTTTACCGAAATGTGGGCAGTGGCGGCTGACCCATCCAGGTTTAGTAACGTCATTCTCATGTTTTGCAGCAAGGGGCCGCCATATGGGGTACAGCCCTGGCGTGCGGCTTGGCTTGCTTCCTTTTCTATTCTATCCTGCTCTACACCTCTGTGAAGGCGTTTAAATCTAGGCTGAACATTATTACTATTTTGGGGCAATAAGTAATAAATTAAAAAAAACGCTTGCGGTATTGCCTTAATCGAGAGTTCCGCGACTCTAGAAACCCCGACCCGTGGTCACCTCCAAACTTATTATCAACACCAATCTGCAAGTAGTTGTGGGAATTTCAAGTCATTTAATAGCTCCCAATTCAAGGTTGACTGGCCGCTCTTTTCGGCCCCATGTATTCGGTTCGCGATCTTCACAATATCACAGAATTTTTTTTTTTCCTCTCACAGATCCTATTGACACATTTTTCCTATCATGCTAGTATTCCCCGGTCTGGCTCCGAGTTATTAAGAAGGTGTGAATAGGTGCGAAAACCTTTTAAGCTTTAAGCTTTTTGAGTTTTGAGCGTAAGGTTACTAAACCTCCCAACCCCGATTTTCAAACCCGGTCCTCCTTTCTCTCCCTATGGACACAAATACGCATGCTCCGCCCGTTAATACTACTCCTGCTGCTCTGTCTGATAGCGGCTGCGAGCGAAACGACGCTGCGTCTGACGGTAGAGCCCACGCATACGCTGGCGCCACGGGTGTGGCGGGACGAAACAACATACTCGTCCGATCTAAGCGCTTGCACGCCGGTTACTCTAACCCAAGGCACGATTGTGTACAAATCAACCACCATCACACTTGATAGCAACGCGGTTGCCACGTTTAGGCCACAGTGTCTGCAGGGTCACCCGGTGACCAACGTGGACCGCGTGGGTGCGGCCCAGATTCTGACCGCTCGCGGGTCGGCATGGCGCGAGTGGATCACGAGCGATAATGGCGGGTTTCACGCCTCACTGTGCCCGCTACTCTACTCACTCTCTTCATCCATGCTGATATGCCTGCTTTTAAGCATAGTCATTCTGGACGGACCACGCCGGCCGTTTTTTCAAAAACTGTCCATCGTGCTGTCGTCTATTTATTTATTGGTGGTGTTCATCACCGCAACAATCGACCTTCGCGAACAATACGCCAAGGGCTATCTCGACGCGGAAACTCTCCGCATCCATCTTAAAGAAAGCTACAAAATTAGCATTTTAAACCTGGTGCTCAGGACAATCCTGCTCATGGCTCAGGTCCAGGTTTTGATGAGCTTGTTTCCAAGACAAAAAGAAAAACGGCTCATTTTTTGGCTTGGCGGGTGTTTGATTATAATCAACCAAACACTATGGGGCATGTCGCAGTTCCACAATAAGCTCAACGCAAGCGCGCTACCCGCGTTTGTCTATTTATTCACAATCTCCATCGCGGTGATTTATGCCGGTTGTGTGATTTACTACACGGTCACCAAATACCGCTCCTCCACTACTCTCTGGATGTTCACTACCGCCACAATCATGGCCACCCTGGCCCCTATTGCATTATTTATTATAGACGTGGGCGGGTGGTGGCAGGTCGAGGCCACGGACAGTGTAAGCTGGCTTCTCAGCTCCATGTCGATTGTGATTGTGTGGGAGTGGGCACAACGGGTAGAAAAGGAGGAGCGCAAAACCGAGGGCGATCGAGTGCTTGGTCGACAGGTGTTTGAGGACGATATGGACTACCCTATTGGTAAACAGCAAGACGACAGTAACTCGGGTGGTGGCGGAGGAGGAGGTGTGGAGTTTGAAATGACCAACATGGGCGAATCGGAGGTTCAGCGAATGGTCATGCCAATGCATCGACTCACCACCCCAATGAGCTTTTCCGACTCGACCGAGAATGCATTTGTCCGAGCGTACAAACGAGTCAAGAGCCCTGTGGTGTGGCTTTCTGACCAGCTGGTTGAGCTGGGATATTTTCGGTTCGCAATCCGCTCCTCATCCAATCCATCCGAGGATGGCGCCAGCCACCGTCGTAGCGCCGACGAGCCAATGGAGCAGTTTATTTATCCAATGCCAAGGCGCGATCCTTGAAATCTATATTATATACTGATTTTGTACATTTTTTTTTTATATATATCTGATACTTGAAAATAGTTCTTGCATCTCTTGCACCTTCTCGAGCCATATAAAGAGGGGCGGACCGTGAATCGTAATGATCAAGGTGACTAGCGTGTCACTCACCCTTTGTTGGCCTTCCTAATCATTTCAAAAAATGGTCGTCGGTATTCTTCTAGAGAAACTCTATTGATGATTGTTCAAGAATTTCAGCAATGACTATTCGGTCTTGAATACCGTAATGACATTGGCAGAAAAGATAACCAGGTTTGGAGCGCCTCTCTCATTCAAATCAAGGAATCCGATTCCCTCCAACTGTAAATAGATCTTGATCGACATAGGCGGTAACTGATTAAAAGAGCCAATCAAAATTCCAATCCACGCAACTTGAATGAATACAGTTGTGAGAAATATACTCGTTTCTTGGTAATCTCATCCATCAGGACCACAATATTCTCGTGCGACTACCCTAATGCCACATAAGGGAGGAAGTGCGACTATGGCACATATAGAAAGAGTTGTCGACGGGTTAAGATTGTCATCATCTCGTGAAACAGGTACATTGTAGTCGAAAAAGCGCGAAGGCTTTTTGATCCAGCCAAGGTCCCCTGCGGCTGCGGCGGCGGCGCGCGCGTACATCCGGAAGGCTGAACTCCTACTCAGAGCGCTCTAGCGATTCATTCGATAGCCCGGTCCATGTCTATATAAAAACACCGGCAGTTACAAAAAGCTCAAACCACGACGCAATAACATTTCTTATTGTTGCTCTATTTACATGTTGGTCTACTACTTGTTCAACTTACGTCGCATCGCCTCCTGCACCTTTCTTCTCTTCTTGTACTTGTGTCGGTTCATCTTGATTCGTCGTTTCCGCATGACCGAGGTGGCTTCCATATCATTATTATTGATCGTTAGCGTACCGCCTGGCATCAAAATCTCCATATCCTTAATCTTCAAGTTTAGGGTCTTTTCCAGTTGTTGGGCCAGCCCGCTTAGCTCCACATGTTCGTCCTCTGGCACGCCGGCCTGTTGCTCTTGGAACGGCCGCAACCGATCAACCACATCCTCCGGCACGTTTCGCATCTCTGGGTCCAGATCCTTGCCACCAGCGCTTTGGAACCACGGGGTTCGGTTCGCCCCCATCCGCGACGAGCCCTCGCCGTTCAAATCCATCAAAAAGATTGGCCGGTGTCGGGAGAAAAATGCATCGAGAGCCACGTCTTCTCTACTCACCGCGCCCTTGGCGTTTCGTCGCACAGCGTCATAATCTCGAAACGGAACCGATGATTTTCGCAACAGTTGCGCCGGACGGTTCACACTGAAACTCCGGGCCACGTTGCTATATGCAGATGATGTCGAGAACCTGCTCTTGCACTCGAATATCAGCCGAGCTGACTGAGGAGCGGATTGCGAAAACATTTTTTTCTTTTAGTAGTCAATGTTGGTGAGGTAAAAAATTTTTTTTTTGTTAGGCAATAAAGTGTCGCCACTTTGGGTTCTTGGGACCGATCTGGCCCGACCCGATGGGGCTTCCTGTGACACGTACCCACCTTGCACTTACACACACACACCGGATAATATTAATAGACCAAACAATGTCAACTGTGCATGCTCTGACGACCGAGCTGAGCAATCTGATATCCCAGACCAAGCGGAGGAATACCGAACTGAGGCAGGCCTCAGAACAAAGTTTGGACGTGCTCCGGACGTTTAATGGCAATGAAAAGACCTTTTTAACGAGTATGTACTGATACTGAGATAAGCTAACCTGGAGCAGAATTGTCACAAGACGAGACGTTTTTGTCTCCATTTTTTATGGCATGCGCGACTAGAAACGCCAAGTACAGCGCCAGTGCATTGTTTTGTCTGCAGCTGCTGACCCAGGCCAAAGCATTGCCCACGAGCCAGCTCGATCAGGTTTTGGACGCATTGAGCGAGGCTACAAACCTGGGCCAGGAGATTCAGCTCAAGGTTTTGCAGGTGCTAATGCCCATGGTGCAAAACTACACATACGATTTGCAAGACCAGCTGGTGGCGATTGTGCTACAAGTGTGCGCTAAACTTCAGGAACGGAAAAACAATGCCAGCGTGGTGAGCACCGCCAGCGCTATTTTCAGCCAAATTAACACGGCACTGTTTGCCAAGGTCAATACTACTGATAAGGGGACGATAGAGGTGGACGCGGAGCATAAAAAGGTCAAGGTGTCCCCGGCCGCGTTTGACGCATTGCGGATCTTTATCGATCTGTGCCATTTGCTGGAAAAACAAAGCCCGCTGTTTCTGCGCATCAAGGAACTTCCCGAGACGTTTATCCTCGAGCTGCTAGAGTCCATCATTTCGCAGAATGAAAAGCTGTTTGTCGAGCACGAGGAGTTTGCGCACCAGCTGCGAATGTCCGCGGTGCCAACCTTGCTGCGGTTTTTTACCGAAAAACGCGAGTTTGCAGTGGTGATGAGGGTGATGCGGGTGCTGTACAAGCTGCTGTGCACGCAGCTAGCGGTTCTACGAGTGGAGTGTGAGGTTATATTGTCAATGTTTACTCAATGCATGGAAAAAAGGGACGGGCCGGCTTGGAAGCGTATTCTCTCGATGGAGGTGTTTAACGGCATGTGCCGCCGTTTTTTGCTGGTTCAGGAGCTGTTTGACGAGTATGACATGGCCAAGGATCGCCGCAACTCAATCACGGAAATGTTTGCCGCGCTGGACCGGATTTGCAATGAAAATCTCAAGGTGATTGGCCATGGCAACACCACCACTCAATTGCATTTCCAAATGGGGCCTAATGGCGACCTGGCTGATGATCAAAAAGTGGCTGGTTTATCAGAAAAAACATCAAAAGCACGGGTGCTGTGTATCGACATGTTGGACAAATCTAGCGCACCGCATTTTCCAGACTCGTACATGCACTACCTGGGTCTAACCACGCTGAGTTTGGTATCCGACGGGGTCAACAAGACCGAGTCTGGACATTTCATCGAGTCATGCTGGTCGCAAATGCTGTCCATGTACACTGTTTTTTTAAACTGTACGATGGATGATACAATGTACCACGCTGCAGTGCGCGACGCGCAAAAACTGGCCAACGCGGCGGGGTTGGCGCAGCTCACCAAGCCCCGTGACGCGTTCATGACGCTTTTGGGCCAGTGCACAATCGGGGCCAGCTCGCTAACTACTAGAAACGCAATGTGTCTACGCGCGTTGGTTAACCTAGGATTGGCGCTTGGGCCGGGGTTGGGCCCTAGTTGGACCATTCTCATTGAAACGTTGCAATACACTGACGCAATGCTGTCTACCAATATTCGCCACCCATACTCGCAACCCCTGATGTTTAGCGGTGATTTTGCCACGGTGGACGCGTCGTTGAAAAAGCTGATCGAGTCGACAGCAGAATATGATGGTGCGGCGCTGGGAGATTTGCTAGCCGCCGTGTGCAACGTGTCGGCGCTTAAATTAGGCTTGCCCAAGGACTCGGAAATAAGGCTGGAATTGGCCGGTATTGGCAAGGTTGAGAATGGGAACCCGTGTTTTTTGCTCGACCTGCTGGGCCAGCTCGGCAAGGTGGTGTCATTTGACGCGGGAAACTGGCAGTCGGTGGTCGAATACCTGATCAAGGTGATTACAAACCGGCAGGTGGTGAATGAAGCTAGAAGTTGCGCCGGTGGAGTTCTCAACTTGATTGCGTATCAAGCCATGATGGACAGTGCGGAAAAGCAAGATGTGCAAATAAGAGTGCTCAAATCGCTCCACGAGGCAGTAGAACGCGTAATCAAACTCGAGACCCCCGATGAGCAACAAGTGGGTCTGATGGCGACTGAGAGCGATATTCATGTGGCAATTGTCGACGAGGTGAATAGTATTTTGGGTCACTGCGGAGGGTTTTTAACTACGGGATGGGACACGGTGCTGGATATTATCAGCAGTGTTTTTCAAGTAACCGCTAACCGCGACAAGACGGCGCGATTGATTAAAAGCGGCTTCAAATCGTTTGAGCTGATTTGCAACGATTTTTTGCAATCGCTGCCTTTACGGTGCCTGCTCCAGCTGATTGACATTTTGTTCAAGTTTTGCAACCAGGACTTTGATTTGAACACGAGCTTTACCGCCAATTCCTTTTTCTGGGCCGTGTGCGATCATTTGCGAAGCCTGGCCAAGGAACCAGCCGCGAAACCAATCACCACTGTGGACGAGCTCATGAAAGTGGTGGAAACTGGTTCGGAAGTGTGGGGGTTATGGATGGTAGCACTACTACGAATGACTACTATTGCCTCCAACTCGCATCCTCAAGTTCGAGACGGGGCGATTACGATCCTGTTTCGGGTAATCACCTCGCACGGGAGTAGCCTGCCAAGCTCGGTTTGGTCAACCTACCAAATCGTGGTGGCGCCGGAGATTATGAAGATCCGGCCGACCCAGCTATCACCAGAGTGGGTCTCTACCATGCAACTTATCATCAAGGGAGTTAGCAACTTGTACGCGCAATTTGCCCAATTATTTATCAACCAGGATTTTGACCGGCTATGGCAGCAGCTGCTTCGGTATTACGACGAGATTGACAATAGTTTTGAGTCTGAGCCGCCCGCGCTCAGCGCCACGGTGTACCAAGGGTTGGCGCAAGTTTTGGAAAAGCTCACAGGCTCCATGCCTGGTAAATGTCTACAGGATACATGGCAGTTTTGGGCCGACCGCAAACTGCACAACAAGGTTGACCCCAAGGTTACCCAAGAGGCGCTGACTCTGCTGGCCGAGGTTTACCAACCATTGGCAAAAGTTGACCCTGCCGTTGCGCACGAGAATATCGCGATTAGTACTAGCGTGCTGGAACGGTGCATCTCGTTCCAAGCACTGCCAAAGTTGTATTCGGATAGGGACCATTTATCGCCGCTTCAAAAATCGGGCATGAAGCAGCTATCGCAAATTCCAGTGGATACTGCCAAATCGGCAAGCCTCGTGCTTGATGTGTGTGCGAACCTAATCAAACTGGCGTTTCAACCTTGCAAAGTTCCAGAGCATTGCAAACAACCCACGTTTGTGGTGGTTTGCGAGCGGACCTTGAAGCTGGTTCTAGAAGAGCTAGATACGATATCGTCCCAGAATTTTGACGAGCTGGTTGAGAATGGCACGTGGAGCAACGTGTTAACCTCGGTGCTGATACCAATGCGGGAAAAGTTCAACTGCCCAATCATCAAGATTGGCGACGATCAACATTCTGTCCAGCTGTGGCAATTGTCCACTACTATTGTTAATGAGATTGCCGCGCGGTGTACAAAGTCTTGTGCTACAAACCAGCAAATCTGGACACAGCTGTTGGATGCCATCACGGCAATCCTGGCCAGCACGCCAGGCCACCCGCTTGAAACCGATTCGGGGTTCGAGTCGTTTGACGTGTACATGTACAAAAATCTCGTGACCACGTTGGGCGACGCGCCGCCGGAGGACTGGTACCAAACCTTGTCCAAAGTATTATACGACAAGTCGTTTTTCTACACCCCACCGTCGACATGGACTGATACAGTGAGTTACACGAAGGTGCCTGGGTCGACGCGAACTTTTAAGCCTCTAGCGCGTCATGAAATAGCGTCGTTGTGTATTGATGAGCTTGCGAGACTCGCGCCGCAAGTCGATGCGGCGCAGCAGTGGCTCGACGTGCGTACTGCCAATGTGCTCCAGCAGTACATTGCCGACCGGCCGCTGCGTGGAAAAATGCCAATGCAGAGCTTGGTGCGAATGGAGCTGTTGTACGTGTTGAAAGCGCACCGGGGTGTCGAGCAGATCCGGCCGTTACTAGTCCGGGTATTGACAGTAGCTGCCAATGACCATCAAGTGCTATGCCTGGTTCAAAATTTATTTCGTCTATAAAACGTTCTTTAATGACATGATCTAGTTCGCGCCAATCAGACGCGTAAAAACGCATACGAATGATCCATAACGGCTGAACTTTATAGACAGCCGAATAACCGTTGATACGATAGTCGTCCCTTTTTATTCTTTGAATATCCGTTTATATATATAAATAACTTTACAACACGTCCTCGGTTCGCTGAAACTCATCCGAGCTATCAGACCCGGCTCGAGTCATGGTATGATGAGGGTTATAAGTAGAGCTAATCATTGACCCCGTACCCTCACCCATTGGCATTTGCTGCGGAATAACTCGCCGTCGTTCACGCTCAAAGTCTCTCCACCGTCTCATGACAATCTGGCTAGAGTCAAACTCACCCTCGACATCGTCATGGCCCTTGTCCTTGGCCCCAGACAGCTTTCGCGTGTCACCCCAGGAAAAGTCGTCAAACTTCCAGTAGGCGTACATTGGCAGCACAAAATTCCAAATTGGCAGCGCAATCAAATACACTAACATCCACAGCACGTACGAAAACCGATGCGCGGTGACCACGACTAGAATACCCGGCAGGCCCAAAATCAGCCCCAGCAGGACCAAACTCATGACCGGGGTTGGCGTGCTCACAATCGCAATCACCACAACATAGAGGGTAAAAGTGATGGCGGCTGGGAGAACCAGAGTAGACACCAAATCGATAAACACCACGAATTGCATGGAAATGCAAAAAGTACCGCACAAGTCACGCACCAACACCAGTTCAAACAGATTGTGCACAGTAGAGTTAATCCACCGTCGACGTTGAGACAGCAGCACCTTGAATTCATCCGGCACCACCGTTTTGCAAGCAGCCTTGGACACAAATACTTGTTTTCGTTTTGGAAAAGTTCGCAACATGAGCGTGGACAGGAACCGATCCTCACCTAGTAGCAGCAGGTTTTTCTTGTGCAGCGTGTCCACCACGTTATCTGCGTATCGCTCCACAATATCTGGGTTGGCGAGGATTGGCACCCAGTACCCATCCGCGCCCTTTGGCGTCTTGATTCGGTACATGCAGAAACAACCAGGCAGACAAGTCACACCGCCAAACACCGACTCGAAAGCCTTGGCTTGGTGGTGGGAAATAAAGTACTCAAACACTTGGATCGCAGTGACCCAGGACTGCGTCTTGTTGGCAATCTTGGTCTCACCGCACAGACCCATGATATCCGGGTCCTTGACCATCTGAGCCACCATGTGGGTTAGCGAGTCTGGGAAAACCTTGGTGTCAGCGTCAACCATGAGCACAATCTCGTAAAAATCAGGCGCCACTCCAGTAATCTTCCATATCCCGTTGAAAATCTCATATTCCAGTTCCGTCATTCGCTCGTCAAACATGACTCGCTGCAAAAAGCTCATTAGAATGATTTGCGAATCTCGCTTACCACGATTACCCGGTTTCGCCGCGTCAGCCTCGGCAGGGGTGCCACACTTGACAATCACCATCATTGGCACTCGTTGCTGACGGCTAGGATCCATCGTCTCGTCGTCATACTTGTAAAACCCAGCGTAAACCTTGGCCATGTTGTGTCGTTTGGACCCGGAAACCACCGAAACGTACGAAAACGCTTGTACTTCTTCTGGTGGCTCGGCAAAGTCTTTCATCATGGACAGCGCCACTTCAGGAGTACTCAGATCGTTACCAGACCCTTTGATGATACCATCACATACAATCAGAATTAGCTTGTGCGAGTTTGGATAGTCGGTAGTGGCCACGGAATCCAACGTGGTCCGCAACCCTTCAATCGACTCCGAGTAGGCAGTGACCAAGCAAATGGTGTGGGCCAATGGGAACCCAAACGGTTGATACCCGGGTGGTGGCTGAGGAACCACATAATCCGCCATCATGTTGGACATGTCGTAATCGCCATCCATATACATGGAGTTATTTTCATCGCCAGGGCCACTCAGTCCAGCGCCTCGATAGGAAGTATCCGCTGACATGATGGACTGATCCGCATACGTGTCATTGTTGAGCATCATAAACGACCCTCGCGAGTTGTTTCCGTGGTTGTAAATTGACCCACCCGGAACCAGTTTGGAGGTTGAGGACACGCCCATTTGCGACCCCATCGTTACAGAGTGCACTGTATCCCGGTTACTCTTTTTAATAAACTTGGACGACCGGTCAGCAGCTGCTCGACGTGGAGGATTGGCAGCCCGCTGAATTGGGCCCTGAGTGTAGATATCATTCGACCAATCTTCAATCTGCTGTTGGTGCTCCTCGGCCTGTTTTCGGTCCATATAAAACGCACCCTGTCGCAACGACACCACCCATCGGTAGTACAGCGCAAAGCAGAATTTAACTGCAACAATGCCAATGATAAACACCAAAGAAACGTATAGCACGACTTGGGACGCCAAGCAGCCAATCTGCTCAGTATCGACATACCCAACCATGGCAATTTCGCTTAGACACTTGATAACCTGTGCGTCTCGGCCATGCGTCATGTACTGAGAAACGTCAATCCCCTTGAGTGAGGTGTCGTCACGCATCCGGTCAAACTCGGATGGATACTCCAAATCATCACTCTGGATCCAGTCAATCAACGCCAAATCCAGCACGTTGCCATTATACACCACCAACTGACGGGACGAATTTTTCACATCTTCCCAGGTAAAGTACACCTCGCCGTAGCTAGTAGTATCCCTCAAGCTGTAGTACGCATCACGGCCCTTTTTCGAGGTGTGGCAAGCGTACCCATTATAATGGTTCGTGGTGAAATTTGGCTGGGTGGTCCCGTTTTGAGCAAACATTTGGCACGGCATGTACCAAGCCAGCTCATCACCATTGTGTGGAATCGAGCAGTCTGGTTTAGGCGTGATCAGTCCTTTGCAATGCCCATTCACGTTTTGAAACATGAACGAAGCGTCCATCCCGCCAGCTGCAACCGGAGGGTACAAAATATTCGCACCAGATTCAATGCCCATTGCGGCCGGGTGGTGAGACTTGCTAAGATCATAAAACCGCCCATTGATAATCACATACATTTGGTCGCTAACCTCGCCGTTCCGTTTCCGCACCACATTGTTATCACAAACTGTTTTTGTGAACCCAAACGTCAAATAGGCCACAAACGCAGCCACATAACAAATCACCGTGATTAAACCAATCTTCTCCCTCCACGCCATTTGTCGCCCCTTATCTTTCATACCAAACAAACTCAACAACGCACCCGGCGCCCAAAATGTGACTACTTTACAATAAGCGTGCCAGAGCGACACCCCTTCTTCCGCAGCTGGCAAAGTGTTCTTCTTTTGCTGCTGCCCCGGAGTTGCGGATCTTGGATACGGTTCCAACGGCGCAGTTGCTCCCGGTGCATTTACATTCAGATTCTGCGGACCATACGGTTCCGGGTCGTATGGATGGTAGTGATCCACCTCGTCATTCAACCCATACACGTTTCTCCCGCCTTTCAAGTCAGTCTCCGAGTCGTAGCTGTCATTTACCGGAGCAGTGGCTGGAGCAGCAGGGGTTATAGTATCATGGGGCTCCTCTTCCTCATGAATAGCGTCCTCTCGAGGCATGTCCGTCAACGGAATATTCATGCCTTCTTGAAGAACCGGGTCGTTACCGGTTGTGGAAGGCAGCACGTTGATTCTCCCTGATTGCTGTGCAGCCAACTGTGTATAATGGTACTGCCGATGTCCTGGCTCAATCCGCGACCGCTCCGGTCGGATAAGCGACCGCTTTCTGGTAAACTCTGCACCTCCATTATTACCTTCCTCGTCTTCCTGTCGACGCAAAGACCCTGATCTATCCATTTCTCTGCTTTTATTATTATTAGCAACCCGGTGGAAAGTTGTCTAAACTTACTCAGGGATGATGTTCAAGATTTAGGGAGTTTGAAAGTTTGAAAGAAAACAACAACTTTTTTCTGAGATGAAAAGGCAAAAAAAAAAAAAAAAAAAGAGAGGAAAAATTTACATCTTGCGCGCGCACAAAAAAAAAATCCCCTGACTATTTTTAGCTACTAAACAACTAGGCAATGTCGGCGTATCTCAGCACATACTCCTTCTTGACCTTTTCCCAGTGGGAAGGGTCAAAAAATATATAAAACCCTCGTTCAGCTTGGTTCGCTTGCTGCACGGGTTCGCTGCGAGGATCCTTGGTTAGCCATAGTTTGAGCTCCTTGTGGTACCGCCAGTTGCGGTTCACTAGTTCCTGCGCCGCCGCTTCCTGCATGGAATCACGAGGCATGGTGTAAAAGATGTAAAACAGCGTTTCCTCAGTCAGGTTTTGAATCTTTTGCTGCTGCGGCATCGCCGACGGCACATTGTAACAACTTGGCAGCTCAAATTCTGGCTCCGTCTTGTGTTTACTGGTGCCAATCCACGGCGATGAAAACATTTGCGACAGGGGTTTCCCATCTTGGTTAAAATTCAACCCTAGCTGGCCAAGTTCGGATCCAATTGCTACAGTTGTTTGGTCGTTATTCTCCATCCGCACCACGCCCGATAACCCACTCATGCCAAACTTTTCCAGCTCGTTTCGAGCCGTGCCGCCAGACGTTGAATTGGCACCTGGAAGCGCTGGAAAGTCTTCTCTAGGAATAACCGGTTGTGTGAAATTCGACTGGTACACTCCAGGTGGTTGCTGTGGCTGCTGCTGTTGTTGCTGTTGCTGCTGCTGCTGTTGCTGTAAAGACGGCGGGATATTTGGGCGTGGTGATTGAGTATTACTTCGAGAAATTGGCGGGCCGCCAACCGAACCCAATGCCGGAAAATCGCTCAGATCCAACGACGACGATTGCGCTGCTGATGATGACGGCGAAATCACACTGCTACTCACCGCCTGGGCAAACGAGGCGGCTCCAGGACCAGGTCGCGATGATGATTGTATCGGCTGCTGTGGTTGGCCCCACATGCCATTGACTACTACTCTGATTAGCTTATTCTTTTTTCTTAATAAAACGGGGGGAACATACATTGCTTGCTGCCATTCTGCTGCCGAGGAGCAGGAGATTGTCTCTGAGGGGCCGGACGCGCCCCAGGCACTTGCTGTCTATTCATTATTCCAAGCGATGCGATTTATTAAAGAGTTGTGTGTGGTGGTGGAATTTTTCTTGTCTCGTCGTTCCCAACTGTTAAACCCAAAAACGAAACCTCCCGCCCTCCGATCGGCCTGGCTCTTTTGGAAAATTTTGTCCCGCCGCTTTTTTGCACACTACCAAAACAATGAGAAAAGTGAATATTGTGGTTACTGGAACTCCAGGCACTGGCAAAACTAGCCATGCTCAAGCCTTGTCCGAGCAGCTCGACGATTTGAAACTTTTACAGCTGAATGATGTGGCCAGGGAGAAGGATTGTGTCACTGGGTATGACAAGGAACGAAAAAGCGATATTGTGGATGAGGACCGGCTTTACGATGCAATTGAGGATGATCTGGAAAAAGGTGGGTTGATTATTGACTGGCACGCATGTGATTTTTTCCCAGAACGCCTGATTGATCTGGTGGTGGTGCTGCGTGCGGATACCCAAACCCTATACGACCGACTAATCGCCCGAAACTATCACGAATCCAAAATTCAAGAAAACATGGACGCGGAGATTATGGAGGTCATTCTCAACGACGCTAGAGAGTCATACGCGGAGCAAGTTGTACAGGAACTTCAATCTAATACTGTAGAAGATATGGATGCGAATATCGAACGGATTGTACAGTGGAAGGGGCAATGGGACAAGGATCACGCAGAGTAGCCGGAAATAGTCTGTTCAATAGCCTGGTATAGCCGCAAAACGTCGACATGGGTGGTGTAGAACGGGTTTGGCGCGTATCGACAAACATCCGGTTGTCGCTCATCGGCCACAACCGCATACTCATGCTCACATTCGTGGAATACATGCTGCATAACCCCCTTGCCCATTGGTAGGTACAAAACTGATAGTTGAGCACCTCGGTATTGAGGATCACTTGGGGTGATGATCGTAAACCGTGGTGGACCCTCCTTATACTCGGCAGACTGCTCAACTGGTAGGTAGTACTCAGAGCTGGTCAGCAACTCGTATAAATAGTTGGTCATGCTTAGACTTCGTTCTCGTAGTGCCTCCACCCCACCGGCTCGTTTAAACAGCTTTAGAGATTCCTTGACACAAACCAGGCTGAGCACGGTCGGGTTGGACATTTTGTACCCCGCAGCGCCCACAATAGGGTCAAACTCGTTGGCCATTTGGAACCGAGTTTCAAGCTTGTTACCCCACCACCCGGCTAATCGCGGCCGCCGATCATCACCGTGCTTGGAGTGCACAAACAACCCGCCAATAGCGCCTGGCCCGCTGTTCATGTACTTGTAAGTGCAAAAGACGGCAAAGTCCACGCCCCAATCGTGAAGGTAGACAGGTACATTGCCCGCCGCGTGGGCCAAGTCCCACCCTACCACACACCCCTTTTCGTGGCCAGCCTTGGTGATCTTTTTCATGTCAAATAATTGCCCAGTGTAGTACTGGATGCCAGAGAACACTACAACGGCAATCTTGTCGCCCTCCTTGGCGATGGTATCCAAAATATCCTCTTCTCGAAGGGTCCATTCACCCTTTCTAGGAGAAAGCGGGATCAACGCATCTTCAATTGAATACCCGTGAAGCATGGCTTGGTTCTGGAACGCATAAGTATCAGAAGGAAACGCCTTGTTTTCAAACAGAATTTTGTATCGATCAGCGGTTGGTTTGTAAAAGGAGGTCATCATGGAGTGCAAATTCCCAGTCAGAGTGTTCATCACCGCCACTTCACTCTCCTCGGCACCAAGCACTGGAGCTAGCAATGGCTGCAATGGGTCGTCCATTGCCACCCAGCCGGTACCATCCGGGTGGTCGAAATGGCCATTGACACCACGGTCAGCCCAAACCTGGATCTCTCGTTGAACCGCCTTTGCGCTGTTTTTTGGCATCAATCCCAACGAGTTGCCGCAAAAATACAACCCTTCCTCGTCCTTATCCTTGTGGCCGAGGGATTTGAACGTAGGGATGGAAAATTCATTTCGTAGCGTGGCTGGTAACTTATTTTCCAGCTGTTTAGCGTGTTCAATTGATTTAGTGTCCATTTTTTTTTTCTTAAAAATTAGAGGGCGGGATGAAAAAAAAGTGGAGAGGGGATGGGTAAAAAAAAATTGTCCTCCTTTTTTATACTCTCTCCTCAGCCTTTACCCCCCCCCCATAGCCGTATAAAAATAATTAGCCGTAGCTACTACCTTCATGCATATTAAATGACAATTAACGGGTATTTCCGTGCGTTGGGTCGGAGCCGATATTTACTGTACTGTAAACTAAACCCAGGGGGTTGAAAATTAAGCGCCACAGAAAAATTATATATTTTTCGACACTAGCCAGCACCACCGGGCGCCACAATAATATATCAGAGTGAATAGCAGTAAATGTTGAGGGTTTGGGTATATAAACCAGGGTTATGCCTGTTCCTTACCAACTCTTCACTAGCTAATCTAACCAAAAAAAATTCAAGACAATGATGAACACTCAGACTCAGCTTGTGAGCTTTAACGATTTGACGGCGGCCGCCGCACTGGCGTCTGTCAAGAACTTTAAATCAGACGCCGAGTTTTCACATTCGCCAATATACTACCCACAATACAACTACCAACACTATCCGCTTGATCAGTACACCTATCCAATAATGAGCAGTTCAACTGATGAAGAATCGGAACAATCATTTAATGATTCGATCCCACGCAGCTGCGTCACCTCCACGCCATTGCCATGCTCGTTTTCCCAACCAGGTTCTTTCCCGCAACAAACACAAAGCAGTAGCAACGCGGATACTACATTTGACACTGCCAATACCAGTTTAACCTGCTCGTCACCGGTGAGTGATTTTAGCGATGCCGGGGTGGATCGGGTTCACTACAGCGCCATGACGATTGAACAGGTGTTGTACGAGATGCCGGTGAACCAGCTGCCAATCACTCAGCTGCGATCGCCAATTGCCCTGCCGAATTTTACACCTGTCGTTGCAACTACTGTTTCTCCGCCATCCTCGCCACCACGAGTAGTCGAGGCCAAACCACCACGCAAGACGCGCGTGACAAAAGAGGACAAGCCGATCCACCGGCGACGGGCGCGGCTGCCACGATCAAAAAACGGGTGCTGGACGTGCCGATGCCGGCGAAAAAAGTGTGACGAAACTAAACCAGGGTGCCAGGCGTGTACCAATTTGGGGATTGAGTGTGCAGGGTACGCAGCCACCAAACCCGAGTTTATGAAGAACGAGGCGTCATCAGGGCGGTACCGTGCCAAAATTGCTGCTGATATTAAAGCCGGCAAGGGCAAGGTCAAGAAACCTTAAAGATTTTTTGTATACTTCTTTTTTTTTATTATTTTTTTTTTCAATAATAATCTACAGCATTACTACCCCTACACCCTTGTTGGCCTGGTAATCAATGGATAGATCTTCATTAATCCCACCATGAACTGGGAAGGCCTGGTAGTTGAACAGGTAGTAGTTGAGGTAGCCATCGCCCGGGCCAAACTTTAGCTCCTCCAAAAATGTCGGGTTATCCTGGATAGTCAACGCGTTAAACACGTCATACCCCTTGTTTTTCCCGTGGATCAACGCCTGTTGGAACAAATTCTTTAGCCGTTTGTTTAGCTCGGATTGGTTAACATGCTCGCCAATTCCTGCTTCAGACGCGTAGTAGAACGAATAAGCCACCTTGATCGAGTCGTGCTTTGGGTTGTTCAACACGGAACTCTCCAGCCCATAAAACGACACAAAATCGGTAATCTTCCCTTCCTGCTCCACCACATACGAATACACCACCTGGTCTTGACTAGTGAGCCAGTGCTTAACCTCTTCTTCAGTAAACACGGGTTTCACCTCGTACCGCTCGGAGAACCGCTCCAGCATGGACTTTACAACCGGCACATCAGCCTCCACCATTGGCCGCATGTTTGGATCGGTTTGCTCTTGTGGTAGAGAGAACCGGGCCACCTGCTTCGCCGGGGTTGACCCCACCGGCAGCGGGGAGAACCCGACATCATACAGCGTTGGCCAGTTGATGGATCGGTGGTAGTACCGGGCTTTGGTAATAGGGGATGGGAGGATGGTGCCCGCGGTGTACAGAGCTTGCCACACGTTCTTTGCATTCACACGTCGGGTCACTTCACGGATCAACACTGGTGCCAACCGTTTGGACCGTAGCTGCTTGTGTACGCACAAGAAATTGATTTCGGCAATATCGACGGGAGTGTTTTCGCGGACCTGGATCTTGGCCGGAACCCCAGCGATAAACGCCACCAGTTTCTTCTTACCGTCCTTATTCTCCTTCTTGACACGTACCCCAACGCTCCAATCCTTGTGCCAGCCTGGGGGTTTCAACGCCCAGTTGAGAAACTCGGGAGAGTACTTGAACCGAAACTCCTCGTCCGCGTCCTCAATATAGTTGTGGTACAGCAGGTCGTAAATCTCGTTCACCTGATCCGGGTCGGAAATGTCAATGGTGCACCACTCAAAGTCGCCTGGTAGTTTGAACGGCTCCTTGTCCACCTCGTCAACCGTCTTGGTCTCAATTGGTCCTTCACGCTCAACCTCGGCGTCTAGCTTGGTTACCGGTTGAGTCTTCCAAAACTTGTACTCCTCCATAGTCTTTGGCTTTTCTTCCATGCCTTGGGTGGCCAGCTGCTTGAACAGCTGGTCAATCGTCATACCAGTGGGCTTGGCTACTTTCTTCTCGTCGCTCATCTATGCGGTTCCAAGTTCTAGGGGTGGGTTGTGGGAAGAAATGGAAGCGCTCAGAAAAAAGTGTTTAAAGTGGGTAAAAAAAAATTTGGTAACGTGGCGGCCTCCGATGCTCCGATACCCCATTTTGTTCAGGGAAACACCTTTGTAGGGATGCTTATCGAAAGACTGGTTATACAGCAAATATATAATTTTCATGTTAGGCAGTGACTGTATTGAACTTGAATACTAAAAGACGATTTAAAGTCGAGTACAACTATTGGGAGTGATTTAAATCCTAAAGTCGTGGTTTAAATTTGTCCTGCGCAGTGTCGTCCAGATATGAAAACTTTCAGCGATCGAAGGCGCTTGTTTAGCGCAGCAAAGGATGTATGTATACGCGTAAGTAGCAACAAGTAGGAGCCGAAGCAATGGATGATGATTTACCAAGTTAACATACAAGGTATGAGAACGAGACCAGCAAAGCTAAGGTTGGATCCGGGACAAAAGGCCAACCATAAATCCCTGGAAACCAGTCCAAATCTGAGGGGGGGGTCTAACGGCGCAGATCACGTGCACCACCACGGCGCGCGCTCCCAGCAGCCAGCCGCGCCATAGAGAGAGAGAGAGAGCGAAAAAAAAATTGAAGAAGAAAAAATTTGAGCCTCTCTTCTCATCACCTACTTTTTTCACTCTGAAATAATGACCATTACGGCTACAACATGGGTACCACGAGGGTTTGCTGCTGAGCACCCAGTGAGGTACGAGATGACTGACGAGGATTTGGAAAAGCTAAACCAGCTCTCCCAGATGCAGCTTGATGACGCCAAGGGTGATCTCGAGGAGGCCAAGCAAGAAGAGGCTGCTGATAGCAAACTGAAAGACGCTGAAGAAGTGGACGAGGATCTAAAGGAATATAATTTGGAAAACTATGACGAGGAGGAAGATGCATCTGGTCAGTTGATGGGCATGTTTGGCAACGCCAAGTCGCTGCAGTACCACGAAAAGGACGATGGTGATGCGTACCTGACCATGCCTAATGAAGACGAAGAAAAGGAGGAACGGGAGGATCTGCAGATTTTGCCAACTGACAATCTGATTCTATCCACCAAGACCGAAGACGACATTTCGTGCCTGGAAGTGTATGTGTATAATGATGAGGAGGAGCAGACTGAAGATGGGGTGTTTTCACGGAACGATTTGTACGTGCACCACGACTTTATGCTTCCATCCGAGCCGCTGTGTGTGGAGTGGCTGGACTACCGAGTTGGTAGTAGCGACGAAAAGCCGGGCAACTTTGCGGCAATTGGTACGTTTGAGCCGACTATCGAGGTGTGGGATTTGGACCAGGTTGATTCGGTGTTTCCTAAAATGGTGCTCGGGGTTGAGGAACAAGCGGCTCAAAACTCTGTGAAAAAGGGCCGCAAAAAGAAGCACAACAAGCAGATCAACGACAAGACCCATGTTGACGCGGTGCTGTCGTTGTCCGCTAACAAACTGCATCGAAACATTCTCGCCTCTGCATCTGCCGACACTACTGTCAAGCTATGGGATTTGACCAACGGCAGCTGTGCCAAGTCGTTTACATACCACGACGACAAGGTCAGCGCGGTGGCGTGGAACCCATCTGAAAGCACGGTGCTGCTGAGCGGTGGGTACGATCACCAGGCCATTGTTGCCGATGTCCGAGTCGAGTCCTCCAAGGGCCAGCGAAAATGGAAGGTTGATGGCGATGTGGAGGGTCTGCAATGGGGTGATGCCCAAACCTTTTATGTGGCTAGTGAAAATGGTCGGCTGCACAAGTTTGACGCGCGAATGGAAGGCAAATCAGTGTGGACTTTGCAAGCGCACGACTCGGATATTACAAGCTTTGATGTCAGCCCGCATATTGACGGGTTCATGGCCACTGCTTCCACCGACAAGACGGTCAAGCTGTGGAATATCCAGGACAACAAACCGTCCATGATCTTGTCGCGGGATTTGGACATTGGCAAAGTATTTTCGGTCAGATTCAACCCGGATCCTGAAAACGCGGGCCATGTCAGTGCCGGCGGGACCCAAGGGTCGGTCAAGGTGTGGGATACTTTTACCAATCGGTTTGTACGAGAAAGTGTGGGCAGCAGCATGGCCAAGTTGGTCCAAGCGCGGCAAAACCGTAAGGAAACAATTGCCAGTGTGGTGCTTAATGACAGCGAGGGTAGTGACGACGAGTTTGAGGATGTAGACGAGATGGACGATGATGAATAGAAAATTTTCCCTAATTAAGATTTTTGTTACGATAAATGTTTTGGTATAGTGTACTTGTCGTGTGGTGATGAAATTCCCTGATTAGTGTATAGAACCCGCCGGCTCGTCCACTTCCGCGGGACTAAACTTGCCGGCCACTGAGGCGTCGGAATAAATTTAAAAAAAAAAATAATAATAATAAAAAATGGCTGTTACCGTCTTTGCCCGAGGGTGGGTGATCAACGAGTTTGCGCATTATCGGATAAACACTGCTGCATCATCTAAAAAGATAACGTTTTATTTGGGACCCAGGTAATCACGAAATGTCCGGGTTGTGATTGGACCGATACTTACTTTTGCCAAACCCGAGGCCGCCAGCGTGGGGTATAAGATTAGAGTTTTGACTAGTAGATAAATAGATAAATACCTTGGGGTTTCCCCTTTTTTTTTCTCGGTTCCTTGTGACTAAAAGTATCTTCTTTTTTTTTTTTTGTCCGTTGTTTGCCTAAACCTGAAAAAAAAACACCGCGCGGACCACACAAATCTACTACACAAAGGACATTTTAACACGCAACTTGAATAGTAAGTGATTGACTATTGCATTTGACAAAACTAACAAACTCAGCATATTTATTAAAGAAATATTGGAAACAGTATGTTTTTGGGTATCAAAAACACTAGTGGGGCTAACAAGATAGTGACTGAACGGCTCAATTGGGCAGATGCATTGCCAAAAAAGCAGGGCTTGTACGACCCGGCTTATGAAAAGGAGTCGTGTGGGGTTGGGTTTGTATGCGATATCAAGGGCAACGCCTCGCACAAGATTGTATCTGACGGGTCCATGCTGTTGTGCAATATGACCCACCGAGGTGCAGTCGGGTCTGACGCACGAGACGGCGATGGGGCTGGGGTCATGACCAGCATGCCCGACAAGTTCCTCAAAGCCGAGTTTAAACGGATCCATAATTTGGAGCTACCAGCTATGGGTCAGTACGCGGCGGGGAACGTGTTTTTCAACCCGGACCCTTTGATCCAACGAGTCTCTAAGGAAAAGTTCGAGTCAATCGCCGAGTCGCTAGGATTAAAGGTGCTCGGATGGCGTGCAGTGCCACGTGACTCTTCACTCCTCGGCCCAGCATCCCTATCGCGCGAGCCGGTTATCGAACAACCAGCCGTGGTGATGGACGGGAGCAGCCAGTTTGACGCAGCCCGGTTTGAACGGCAGCTATACGTGCTCAAAAAGTTTTCTGGGCACAAGATTGGCGTCGAGTCTGGGTTCTACATTTGCTCGCTCTCCCCGACCACTATCGTGTACAAGGGTCAGTTGGCTCCGGTTCAGGTCTACGCTTACTACCACGACTTGAATAATGCAATGTACGAGGCGCATTTCACGTTGGTGCACTCGCGGTTCGCCACAAACACGTTTGCCACGTGGCGCGCGCAACCGCTCCGGCTAATGGCGCATAACGGTGAGATCAACTCACTACGAGGTAACATCAACGCGCAACGATCCCGAGAGGGTCTCATGAAATCGTCACTGTTTGGCGATGAACTAGAGATGCTCTACCCAATTGTAGAAGAAGGCGGGTCGGATTCCGCCAACTTTGACAACGTATTGGAGCTACTAGTAGTCAACGGGGTTGTGACACTACCAGAAGCGGTGATGATGATGATCCCGGAAGCGTGGGAGAACAACCCCAATATTGACCCAAAAGTTCGGGCCTTTTACGAATGGGCGTCGTGCGTGATGGAACCATGGGATGGTCCGGCGCTTGTGGCGTTTGCTGATGGTCGGTACTGCGGCGCTAGCTTGGATCGGAACGGGCTGCGGCCGTGCCGATATTACATCACTGAGGACCGCGTCATTTGCGGCTCAGAAGTAGGCGCGCTCAAAATTGAGGATAAAAAAGTGCTCCAAAAGGGGAGATTGAAACCAGGCCGGATGCTTCTGGTTGATACGTTGGAGGGCAAGATTGTTGATAATCAAAATCTCAAGCAAAAGTCGGCCAACCGGTTTGATTTTAAAACCTGGATCCAGGCCAATATGATCTCACTTCCAGAGCTTAAGGAGCGCGTGGAGCGGAAGGGTGCTGAACCATTGCAGATTGACCAAGTTCGGCTTCAGGCTGACCCTCGTCTGCCTGCGTTTGGCTACACTTTTGAGCAACTGTCGTTGTTGCTAGCGCCAATGGCACAAGATGCGCATGAAGCATTAGGCTCGATGGGTAACGATCAGTCCCTGGCATGTCTAAGCAAGGAACCACGGTTAGTATACGAGTATTTCCGGCAGTTGTTTGCACAAGTCACCAACCCTCCATTGGACCCGATCCGAGAAAGAGTGGTCATGACGTTGGCGTGCTATGTGGGTCCCCAGGGTAACCTGCTGGAAATGTCTCCATCTCAGTGTAATCGGTTGTTGCTACCATCTCCAGTGATCTCCACCCAGGAGTTTAGCGCGTTGAAGCGGTTGCCTGACCACTACCCTACCTGGAAAATCAAGCATATTGACATCACCTTTGCCAAACAAGACGGCACAGTCGGGTATGAAAAAGTGCTCGACCGGATTTGCGCCGAGGCGTCGGATGCGATTGACAGCAATTGCAAGGTGATTATCCTGTCCGACAAGGCGTTTGGCAAGGACCGAATCGCGCTGTCCTCGCTTATCGCGCTAGGCACCGTCCATCACCACTTGGTTCGACAAAAGCAACGTACCCAAGTGGCATTGCTGGTGGAAACCGCCGAGGCTAGGGAGTCCCACCACATGTGTTGTTTGCTAGGCTACGGCGCAGACGGCATCAACCCATACCTCGCCCTCGAGTCTTTGATCAAGATGAATCGCGAGGGGCTGTTCAAGGCCGGGCTCACTGACGCGCAAGTAGTGTCCAACTACCAAAAAGCGTGTGACGATGGGATCCTAAAGATCATGTCGAAAATGGGTATCTCCACCTTGGCTTCATACAAGGGCGCACAAATTTTTGAAGCGTTGGGGATTGACACGCCGGTGATTGATCGGTGTTTTGCCGGTACCGCATCGCGAATCCGGGGTGTGGGGCTCGAGTATATTGCCATGGACGCGATTGCAATGCACGAACAAGGCTACCCTTCCAAACTAGTCAACAAACCAGAAGGGTTGACCGAGACTGGCGAGTATCACTGGCGCGATGGCGGGTTTGAGCACATCAACACCCCAGCCGCGATCGCCAATATCCAAGACGCGGTGAGAAACAAGAGCAATGAGGCGTATGCTGCGTATGCCAAGGCTGAACACGAAGCGACGGAAAAGTGCGCGTTGCGAGGCCAGCTGGACTTTGATTTTGACAACTCGGCGCCGGTTCCAATCGAGCAGGTGGAGCCATGGACCGAGATTGTACGACGGTTCAACACTGGTGCCATGAGCTACGGGTCCATCTCGCTGGAGGCGCATACTACACTAGCAGCTGCGATGAACAAGCTTGGTGGCAAATCCAATAGCGGGGAAGGTGGTGAGGATTCGGCGCGCGCGTATAACAACGGGTCTGGCGAGTCGTTGCGATCCGCTACTAAACAAGTTGCCTCGGGGAGATTTGGTGTCACCTCGTTTTACTTGTCCACCGCTGATGAGATCCAGATCAAAATGGCCCAGAGCGCGAAACCAGCGGAGGGCGGTGAGCTGCCAGCAGGGAAAAACAACGAGTCGATTGCAAAAACCCGAAACGTTTCTGCATTTACTTCGCTAATCAGCCCATCCATGCACCATGACCAGCTGAGTATCGAGTGTTTGAAGCAGCTGATTTACGATTTAAAATGTGCCAACCCGCGCGCCCGTCTCAACGTGAAGCTAGTATCCTCGGTTGGCGTCGGGGTGATTGCAACCGGGGTTGCCAAATCCAAGGCCGATGCCATCCTGATTTCTGGTCTTGGCGGTGGCACTGGCGCCGCCAAATGGGGGTCAATCAAGTACGCGTCTCTGCCGTGGGAGCTGGGGTTGGCCGAAACCCACCAATCGTTGGTGCTAAACAACCTTCGTGAAAGGGTGACTCTGCAAACTGACGGCCAGCTCAAAACCGGCCGGGATGTGGCAATGGCGCTGCTGCTTGGCGCTGAAGAGCTCATCTTCTCCACCTCGCCGTTAATTGCAATGGGGTGTGTCATGATGCGAGCGTGCCAAAAGGATACCTGCCCAGTGGGGATCGCCACGCAGGATGTCGAGCTTCGCAAAAAGTTTGACGGGACCCCTGAGCACGTGATCAACTTTTTCTTCTACATTGCCAACGAGCTGCGAGAGATTATGGCCAAGCTAGGGTTCCGAACGGTTGACGAGATGATTGGACATACCGAAAAGTTGTACGCGAGGGATGATCTCAAAACTTTCAAGACAATGAACCTGGATTTGTCCCCATTGTTGACCCCGGCCCATGCTCTCCGACCAAACGTGTCCACGCGTTTCACAAAGAAACAAGACCACGAGCTGCATATCCGGTTGGACAACAAGTTTATCGACGAGGCCGAGTTGACGCTGGAAAAGGGGTTGCCGGTGCAGATTGAGGCGGATATTGTCAACACTGACCGTGCCGTCGGGACCACTCTATCCTACCGAGTGTCCAAAACTTTTGGCGAGGTGGGGCTACCATTTGACACGATCCGGATCAAGCTCAAGGGCTCGGCGGGTCAATCTTTGGGGGCGTTTTTGGCACCGGGGATCACGTTGGAGCTGGAGGGTGATGCGAACGACTACGTTGGCAAGGGGTTGTCGGGCGGGCGGATCATCATGTACCCGTCCCCAAGCTTCAAAGCCAAGGCGAACGAGAACGTGATTGCCGGGAACGTGTGTTTGTACGGTGCGACTGGCGGATCGTGCTTTTTGCGGGGTATCGCCGCGGAACGGTTTGGCGTGCGAAACTCTGGTGCCACTGCTGTAGTGGAAGGGGTTGGCGATCACGGCTGCGAGTACATGACTGGCGGGCGCGTGGTTATTTTGGGATCCACGGGAAGAAACTTTGGCGCGGGCATGTCGGGCGGTATCGCCTACGTGCTGGATATGGGCCAGGATTTTGCCGATATGGTCAACCCGGGGATGGTTGGTTTAAGCAACATTACCGACCCGACTGAAATCGCGTTTGTCCGAGGGTTGATTGAAGACCACCGCATGGCCACTGGGTCAGACCGCGCCACTGAAATCCTCGGAAACTTCAACCACTACCTGCCTCGGTTTGTCAAGGTCCTACCGCATGATTACAAACGGATCCTGGACCAGCAGAAACAAAAGCTAGAAGAGGCGCAAAAGACGGTCCAGAGTGGGTTGTTGCATACTGTAAAGTCGGATCCGGATGCTGATGCTACGAATGGGGAGGTTGAGCGGATGATTGCGTCTCGTGCCGGCACACCTAAACCGAAACATGATCACGAACCAAAGCTGCAGGATATGGAGGACGCGGTTTTGGACACCAGCAAACCACCTGTCCAGCTCGACAAACTGCGAGGGTTTATGAAATACAAGCGTCGTGCGGAAACGTACCGGGAGCCAAAATCGCGAACCAAGGATTGGGCCGAGCTCAACACTCGGCTAACCAAACAAGATCTCAAGTACCAGACCGCGCGATGTATGGACTGTGGAGTTCCGTTCTGCCAGTCCGACAGTGGCTGCCCAATCTCCAACGTTATTCCAAAGTGGAATGAGCTGGTGTTTAAGGATCAATGGTACGACGCGTTTCAAAAGCTGATGCAGACCAACAATTTCCCAGAGTTTACTGGCCGGGTCTGCCCAGCGCCATGCGAGGGCGCCTGTGTGCTAGGGATTAATGAGCAACCAGTCGGGATCAAGAGCGTGGAGTGCGCGATTATCGACCACGCTGCTGCTCAGGGGTGGATGGTACCCAACCCTCCACAAATCAGGACCAACAAGACTGTCGCGGTGATTGGATCTGGCCCCGCAGGGTTGGCACTCGCCGACCAGCTCAACAAGGCTGGTCACTCTGTCACGGTGTTTGAGCGTGCAGACCGGATTGGCGGGTTGCTAATGTACGGGATTCCAAACATGAAGCTGGACAAGCGGTTGGTTGACCGGCGTGTCCAGCTGCTTCACGATGAAGGGATTGAGTTTGTCACCAATACCAACATTGGGGAGGATATCCCCACTGAGCAGCTCAAGGTTGATTACGACGCGGTGGTGTTTACCGTTGGTAGCACCACCCCTCGCGACCTAAAGATCCCAGGCCGGGAGCTCAATGGGGTCAAGTACGCTATGGAGCTGCTAGAGTGGAATACCAAATCTCTGCTGGAAAACAACCTGGAGGCGGTCCGGGAAACGATTGAGGGTAAAAAAGTGGTGGTGTGCGGCGGGGGCGACACTGGCTGTGATGTGATTGGCACTTCGGTTCGACACGCTGCCAAGTCAATTGTCAACTTTGAGTTGCTGCCGGCGCCGCCAGCCAAACGGGGCAAGGACAACCCTTGGCCTCAATGGCCTCGAGTCATGCGGCATGAATATGGTCATCAAGAAGTTGCGGCGCGATACGGCAAGGATCCTCGTGAGTATTGTATTCTGTCCAAAAAGTTTGTGGGCGATGAAGAAAACAATCTGACTGGGATCGAAACTGTGCGCGTTGAGTGGAAGAAAACCGACTCTGGGGTGTGGCAAATGAGCGAGATTCCAAACTCGGAGGAGCTGATTGAGGCTGACGTTTGTTTGCTGGCGATGGGGTTCATTGGACCGGAAGCTGCCAACCTCCAGCTACCACTCGACAAACGAGGCAACATCCAAGCCAATAATGTTGATTACCATGTTGATGAGAATGTATTTACCGCTGGGGATTGCCGACGTGGCCAATCGTTGATTGTGTGGGCTATTGCTGAGGGCCGAAACTGTGCCGTGCAGGTGGACAAGTTTCTAACCAACGAGGCTTCCCTCCTGCCAACTGTGGGCGGGATCATCCAGCGGGAATGGAGCCAAGCGGATGTAGAAAAGGCCAAAATGGCTCAAGTTAAGGCATAGGTTTAACGTTCAAAAAAAAATCAACAATATTGGAGACTAAATATTAGTAATTATACAAACAAGAATCGAATTAGTATTACATTTAACGAGATGCTTAGATGAGCATGGCGGCAACGGCAACAACGCTGATCAATCCAGCATTGGCAACAACGGGCATGGCGCCGTTAACTTGCTCTGGAGAGGACTCAGTTGGACCTGGTGCTTGGGAAACAGGCTCGGTCTCAGTCGGGGCTGGCACTTGGGATTGGCTTGGTGCTTCGGTTGGAGCTGGACCTTCAGTGCCGGCAGGACCTTCAGTGCCGGCTGGTGTGGAGGATACTGGAGCGGCTTCAGTCTTGGAGCCCTTTTCACAGTCGCAGTTTTCTTCATCAGAATCACCGGTATCGGCTTCGGAAGCAGTCGTGGTTGGCTTGGCGCTAGCAGCGGTAGTCTCGGCAGCGGTTGGCTCAATAACCTCGCAAACCTCCTTGTGGCAGGTCTTGGTCACGACAATCGTAGTTGGCTTTTCGTTGCTACCACCACACATGGCTTGGGTACAAGTGTGAGTAATGATAGTAGTGGTGCCGTTGGAGTATGGAGCAGAGTGAGAGACAGTTGGACCAGCGGTTTGAGAGACAGTGTTGTTACCGGCGCCAGTGGCAGTGGCAGTGACCCCAGCGCTTGCCGACCGAGTCCCAGATGGTCGCAAGGCAGAGCTCAAAGAAGAATAAAAGCTATGGGCGGATTCGCTATTGGTAGCAGAGGTGTAGGAAGAGAAGGACGCGGTATCGGTTGGCGCGACAGAAGAAGATCCGGTTGCAGTAATGGTGGAGTTGCTGCCTGTGTTAGTAGCCGAGGCACTCACGGTGGAGGAAGAAGAGCCAGAGACTGAAGCAGAGGTAGTGCCGCCAACGACAGAAGAAGAGTCACCTTCATGAGTAGTAGTCTTGCAGCCGGAAAACTCGACTTTGTCGTCCAACGCGTTCAACAAAAACTCCACCGCGGCACCGTGACCGTCACTGGCGGCAGAACCATGATCGCCCTTGTGAATCCGGTTATAAGACAATTGGACGCCGCCTCGAGCGCAGTAGTCGCTGATGACCTGATCGACAGACTCTACCGGAACAATTTCATCGGCATCACCCTGGTAAGCGTACAATGGAGCCACTGGCACATCCTCGGTCTGGGCCAAGGTGGAAGAGGTCAAAATCCTGGCGACGGCTGGCTCTTCAAGTAGCTTGTCACCACCTTCAAAGAAGCTGAAAAGGTCCGCGAAGAGGAAACCCAAAATGTTTTGTTGCAAGCACTGAGAAGCAGCCGTCCAGAATTTGTCGGCCTTTTTCGGCTTTAGCTTTTCGTGAACGGTCTTATTCACAGCTGGAAACTCGGCAGCCCAGCCAACCACACCAGCTGGCAAGAACCCAGCGCCCAAATTCTTGTTGTTTTGCATCAAGACTGCAGTCAAGTTGGCCACAAACCCACCTGCAGCGGTACCCTTTAGCTCTAAATCTGGCGCATATGAGCTTTGCAGTTGGGCGGCCCACCCAGACGCGATACTACCACCAGAGTACCCCCACAACGCAGCAGGGGTCTTGGCAGTGATACCAGTCACATCCTCACTGTTCAAACACGCCTTGACCGAGTCCAAGGTCAATTGACCGGATAGGTGGGTGGCGGTGAAACTGGCATTCATACCTTCGTAATCTGGGGTATTGACAATAATCCCCTTTTCCAAAAGCTCCTGGATATCCCCACCAGCGCCGTCAGTTTGAATAGAGTAGGATGGAGAGCAGTTAATCCAGGAAGAGTCTTGGGCAATTTGGTAAGACACTAGCTTGTTTTTGGAGTTTTTTGGCACAATAACAGTGGTCATGGCTGGCACTGGGTAACCATGGGAGTTGGTGGACCGGTACAACAACTGCCACGCACCTTCGTACATGTCAGAGTCGATATCGCTAATAGGACCTGGAATTGGTCGTGTGTCGATAATCGCACCCTTTTCCAAGTTGATATAGTCCTTCTTGGCTGGATGGTAGAAAGGATCATCGGATGGAGCAATTAGCTCGGCATGGGCAACCACCGCCGCAGCGATCATTGAAACGAGTGACAATTTCATTTTTGAATAAGTAGTTTAAGGAGGGTCTCTACTAAAAAGAGCGGAAAATGGCGATATTTATAATAACCTCCTTTCTTTTTTTTGAATTTTTTTTTTTGGCCAAAATGTACCGTGCAACACGAGACGGCAGACGTCGCTCGACCGAAAATAGCAATTGATTGGCCAAATGGACGCCAATTTCATGCAATGCACTCGGTGTTTATTGGCAAATTCCGGTGCATATGCTAATTTTTTCCCCACTTTTCCTGATTAGCATAGCTCGGCGCGCTTATATCCGCTTAACCGTTTGACGTTTTATATCCCGATCCGATCGAGCTACTGAAACGGTTTTTCTAATAATAATAAAAAAAAAACAATCTTTATTAATTCTGTACACGAGATTAGGCAAATGTTGAATACCAAAACCTCTCTTTAAATAAATGGTCATAAACTCATAAATAATTTGTTGAAAATAAGAATAATCAAACAGGGTGCTTTCCTTAGAAAAGACCCTCAATCTCGCCATTAACAACCTCGTGGTTGTAAAACCCTGGACGGGTTGGCAAACCTGGCAAGGTCATGATTTCAGCAGCCAGCGCGTAAATGTACCCACCACCAGCGGCGATTCGCACGTCCTTGATTGGCACGGTAAACCCGGTAGGCGCACCCTTCAGCTCTGGATCGTGAGACAACGAGTATTGAGTCTTGGCAATGCAAATTGGCAGGTTGGAAAAGCCTTGCTTGGTGTACAAGTCCAGCTTGGTCTGAGCAGCCTCGCTAAACGTCACGCCATCTGCACCGTACATCTTTTTGCAAATTTCGCCAACCTTGTCTTCAATCGACATGCCTTCCAATGGGTACAAAAACTTGAACTCGGCGTCCTTCTTGTTGCAAGCCTTGATGACCCCCTTGGCCAGGTCAACGGCGCCCGCGCCCCCGTGGGCAAAGTGGGTAGCCACAATCGCATCCTCAGCGCCCGCCTTGATGGCCTCTTCCTTGATGATTTGGTGCTCTTCATCAGTATCCTTGGCAAACTTGTTGATACAGACAACCACTGGGACCCCGTAGGATCGCGCGTTTTCAATCTGCTTTCGCAAATTAGACGCGGCACCAGCTCGCAGTTGATCAAGTTTAGAGGTGCCTTCTGGAACCACCCCGTGGTCTTGCAAAGCTCGGACGGTGGACACGATAACCGCACAGTCTGGGACCAAACCAGAGTTTCGGCACTTGATGTTAAAGAACCGTTCTCCGCCCATGGTAAAGTCAAACCCGGCTTCGGTCACCACATACCCAGCATCCTCCTCGCTCTCATCTTCTTCAGTACCAGCCAGCTTCAAGGCAATTTGGTCAGAAAGAATGGACGAAGCACCAATGGAAATGTTGGCGAATGGACCCGCGTGGACAAACACTGGGGTGCCTTCCAAAGTTTGCATCAAGTTTGGTTTAATAGCATCCAGCATGATGGCCATCAAAGCGCCAGTAACCCCCAAATCATCACAAGTAACTGGAACACCGGCTCGAGAAGAACCAACCACCATGTCGCCCATTCGTTCCCGCATGTCTTCCAAGCTGGTGCACAGCGCCAACACGGCCATGACTTCTGACGCCACGGAAATGTCAAACCCGGTCTCTCGGGTTTGACCCTTTTCGGTTGGGTTACAACCAACCACAATCCCTCGCAAGAACCGATCGTTCATGTCAACCACTCGCTTCCAAGTGATGGTAGCCGGGTCAATGTCCAACCGAGCGAACGCGGATTGCTCTTCTTCGGTCAAGTCATCCGGGTTGGTCTTGTTGATGCCCAGTTTTTGCAATCGTCGCAGCATGATTGGGGCAAACTCACGCTTACCCTTGTTGTCCACCAACCGTCGGAACAATGGCGCGTCCTTTTGGGTGTTTTCGTGGAACATTCGCGCGTCCAACGCCGCAGCAACCAAGTTGTGAGCCGCAGACACGGCGTGGATATCACCAGTCAAGTTCAAATTGAAATTGGCCATTGGTTGGACTTGGGAATACCCGCCACCAGCAGCGCCACCTTTAGACCCGAATACAGGCCCCGCAGAAGCTTGTCGGCAACAGGTAAAGGCAATCTTGTTCAAGTGAGCACCCAAGGCTTGGGTCAACCCGACAGTGCAGGTAGATTTGCCCTCACCGTACTTGGTTGGCGAGATACCCGCAACCAACACGTATTTGCCGTTTTTTCGGTGCTTCAACCGATCATAGGTGGACAGCTTGACCTTGGCGATATAATCACCGTGCAGTTCCAACTCGGATTGCAAGATACCAACCTCAGAGGCAACATCTCGGATTGGCTTCATTGGTTGCTCACGCTCCACTAGGTAGTCTTCTGGGACAGGGTCCTGAAGATTCAACGCCAATGGCTTGATTTGTCGCTTACGTTGAGACGCGGTGATTCGCTTGGCGGATTCCACCACATTTTCCAGCAACATTGCCACGGTCATTGGGCCAACACCACCTGGGACAGGGGTAACCTTGGAGGCGACTTGGGAAACAGACTCAAAGTCCACATCGCCAACCAACCGCTGCCCGGATTTCTTGGTGTCGTCTGGGATATAATTGGTCCCCACGTCAATCACCACACACCCTGGCTTCAACCACTCACCCTTGACGAATTGGGTCTTGCCAATCGCAGCTACTACAATATCAGCTTGTTTTAAGAAGGCCTCGATATTGGCAGTCTTGGAGTGTACCACAGTGACGGTGGCATCCGCGTTTCGGAGTAGGTACGAGACTGGGGAACCAACAATGTCAGATCGGCCCAGCACCACTGCATACTTGCCAGCAACTTCCACACCAGACTCCTTTAGCAAATGCATAATCCCCTTTGGAGTGCATGGTAGGAACAGTGGTTTGCCGCCCTTCTTGGCCAGCTCACCCACGTTCAATGGACCAAACCCATCCACGTCCTTCTCGTTGACCACGGCGTTGGTAATGGTGGTTTCGTCAATGTGCTTTGGCAATGGCAATTGCACCAAAACACCGTGAACAGATGGGTCTTCGTTTAGAAGCTTGACCTTGTGCAACAGCTCAGTCTCAGAGATGGTGTCTGGCAAATTGTCAATCTTGCAAGAAATATTGGCTTCCTCAGCAGCTTTGAGTTTCATCCGCACGTAGGTGGACGAATCTGGCCGCCCGCCAACCTGGATAATCACCAAAGATGGCTGAAATCGAGGAGAAGTAGCTTGGATCTGCTTGACTTCTTCATTGATCCGGCCTCGAATGTTTTTGGCGATTTGCACGCCATCAATAATTTGGGCCATTTTTTTTTCTCTTTCTCTTGGTACTGTCTTGTGAAGAGAGAAGGAATTATGACTCTAGAAAATGTGGAAAATTTATGGCCTATAAGGTGGTGGGGTACTAAATCCAACAAAAATTTTTTCTTGCGCAGGCGCAGTGCCGTTTTTTTTATTATTATTTTTAACTGGCTTGTGAAAATTCCTGATATAGGTTACACGGGACTGATTATTCCGACATCATGCACACTTCTAGTCGTGCAGATAAACTCAACAAAACGGTGGTTTCTGTCGCAGCAAAGTAATTTAATGCCTCCATTAGCACCTTCAAGTGATGATCAAAGCTGGATTCGTATTGGTTTAGGGTGTTTTCTAACCAGGTTAACAGCTCATCCGGGGAAAGTTCCTGGCCGTCCTTACCCACCACTTTTTTGATATACGGGCGTTCATTGGCCGGCACCGCAGTCGGGTCAATTGACACCACAGTTTTGGTTCGGTTCAGCAGAAACTCACCAAACATTCGGCACGCCATGTATAGCTTTGCCTGGAGTTTGAGCAGCTTTTGGTTCGTTAGCATGCATTCCTTCATGCACGTGTCTAAATAATACACATGCTGTTCCATCAGCAAATCCACCGTCTTGCTGTTTTCAAGCTTGGCTTCTAGCTTGGCCCAATTGGGCTCGATAACTTCCATGGTGCAAAAGTAGAGCACCTGCTGGATAAACAGCAGCATTTTTACGCGTAGGTTTGTGGCCCGCTTTTTCCAGTCCTCCAACCGCTGGTTTGCGCTCTGGAACCGCCATGATTTGGACTTCATTGACTCGATCCACGAGTTGTTGAGATTCCGCTCAATATTCTTCAGCTCTACTAAATGCCGGAACAGCAATTGATATCGTAGGATGGTCTTTCGGGATAATACGAGTGAGGTGGGGAACGGCATTTTAAAATCAAGCTGCAACCCCATCGTTGCCGTAAAGTTCTTGGGCCTCTTTTCGTCGCTGGCTCCACCGCTACCAACCTCAGCGCGGCTCGCGGCCGCCGCGTTTGACATCATCTTCTCCACCATCTCCGGGTTCCCTCCCACCCCTACTTCATTAGGGTCCATCCCGCTGACGTTGACAATCTTTAGTAGATAGTCTGTGACACTTATATGGCTCATATCCACCAGAACCTCCTCTTTGAACGGGTCCGTCGCGGATATACTCCCTGGTTGTCGAAGCGACATATCCAGCAGGTACTGCAGCTTGGTAATCGACGCCTTTTTGGACGGTTTGGACAGCTCCTGCTCGGCAATATCCATAAAGTTGATGAAAAAGTCGGCCTGGTCCAGAAAGAAGTAATGCTTTAGTGAGCGCAATCGCGCCGGGAGCTCGTGGGTCTTTACCAACAAACTTAGTAGCGACTGATTGGCATGCGTGTACGCCTCTGTCAAGCTGATCACAATCCGGCTGTCCTCAATCGACTCGAAAGTTTCATCCAGATTCTGGCTCACATCTGTGCCGCCACACTCCCTCACCACGTTGAGGTATTTCCCCGCCAACAACACTTTTTCGTAAATTTCCGGGCTGGAAAGTTGCATGGGAAGGTCATCCTTCCGCACGGTATACCGCTTTTCCCAGTACTCGTCAGTATAGTCCATATCCAGCCTCTCCCGCTTGATGCTTTTCAACTCTCTCACCAAAAACTCATCATGCGGGTCGTCAATCAACCCCTTGTGAATCCATTTGGACAGCATGCGGAGATAAGGCTGCGAAGCGTCTTGAAGCAGCCGTTTGTGTAGTAATTTGGCGGTGGGGTCGCCAGAGTGCGACTTTAAGCGCTCCGCGAGAATACGCAAGATCGTACCGCCTTTACATACCGCAGACCGCGTGCTAGACACTGCCATCCCAAGCTCATTCAAATCGTTACCTCCTTCCTTCAGCGACTCGAGAACCTTGTCAAAATCGTTGAAAATGTTGGCCGCGTCGGTGGATTTTTGCTCATTGGCGCGTAATATAACATGGGCCAAATCGTAGCAATGCCGGAGCGTGTTGCCAACCTGACCAAGCTGGACGTTCATATTATGCAGCGTAAAAGTCGAGTTTTGCGTCACCTGCCGCTCCAATTGCGCGGTTAGTAGGTTGTAGTCGGTCAACACCCGCCTCATGCTCGCACACAGCGCTTGGTTGACCAACCCAAACTCTGCCTTGCTCTGTGCTTCTACAAATGCTTTAAGGGCGAGAAAATGCCGCGCAGTCTCGATAATCGAACGCGTCAGATCCTTAAGGCTAGGGTCCAAGCTCTTGCTGATTCGATACTCGGGTCCTTTTAGGCGGTCAAACTCAATTGTGGGGTCATAGGTGTCGCTGTACCGGATGTAGAACCCCTCGCATCCCATCATTACGTATAGAATATCCTCCATTATCAGTGCTTCCTGCGATCGCACGTCCATCCGGTCCAATGAAACGTGTTGTTTGTATTTCCCTGGGATTTGCGAGTATTTCAGCATTGGCACGAGTTTGGTGGCTAGAGTCGATACCGACGTGTCGGCCAGCTGCACCTGCGGCTTCCACGACAGCTGAGGGTTGTCGTTCGACGACACACGTTTGCTCTTTGTGCGGTAGACCGTCTCCGTCTCGCGTCTATTATACTCCATATTCATTTCCTGCTGATTTTTTCTTATTTTTGTTTTTTTATTTTTATTTTTATTTTTTCGTGTCGTGTGGTCAAGCTCCCAACCTTATTTCCAAACCTACCCAAGACCACTAACCTCAATTCTTCTAAAAATTGGGGGTTTCAGTATCACTTTATTTATCACTATTAACCGGTGTATTTTTTTTTAGTAGAAATAAGATAAGAGTCCTGGGGCTGTTGCGGCGGACTAGGCAGGTAAGAGAGGCTGGAAATGTGAAAGGCGGGAGGCGAAAACTCCCAATCCCAAGCTATCGCCACCAAAACTTGACACACACTTTTTTCTTCCTTTACAACCCAACCAACAACTCAATCAATACAATACAATGTTTCTCAGCCGAAGCGAATACGACCGTTCGGTCAATCTGTTTAGCCCTGAAGGCCGGCTTTTCCAAGTCGAATACTCATTAGAAGCAATCAAGCTAGGATCCACTGCGGTTGGTGTGTGCACCAGCGAGGGTGTGGTTCTGGGTGTCGAAAAACGGGTCACATCATCCTTGCTTGAATCATCATCAATTGAAAAGATTGTCGAGATTGACAGACACGCTGGGTGTGCCATGTCTGGTCTAACCGCCGACGCTCGAACCATGATTGACCACGCTCGTGTCGAGTCTGTGAACCACACGTTTATCTACGACGAGCCAATCAAAGTCGAATCGGTTACACAATCCGTGTGTGATTTGGCGCTGCGGTTTGGTGAGGGTGCAGATGGCGAGGAAGAGCAAGTCATGTCCCGTCCATTCGGGGTTGCATTGTTGATTGCCGGTATTGATGAAAACGGGCCTCAACTATACCACACCGAGCCAACTGGTACGTTTTACCGGTACGATGCAAAGGCGATTGGCAGCGGGAGTGAGGGCGCTCAAGCTGAATTGCAAAACGAATACCACTCTTCTTTGACTATGGAAGAGGCTGAACTGCTGGTGCTGAAAGTGCTACGACAAGTGATGGAGGAAAAGCTGGACGCCAAGAACGTGCAACTATCTAGTGTCACTGAACAGGACGGGTTCAAGATTTATAAAGACGAAGAAATGGCGACCGTGGTGGCAAAGCTGCAAGAGCAAGTGGTTGACGAGCCAATGGCTTGATAAAAGTACAAAACGTATATATATATATTAATCAATCAAGTGCGAATACTCGGGAATCTCTCTAATCTTGGAGTACAAGAACTTTTCCAGTTTTGTGGCGTTTTTGAAATAAGTAGTGGTTTCGTTATTGTAGGACCGGCAGTTTTTGAAAATAAGCCGCGAATCGTACAAAAAGTCCTCCATGTTGTTGTAGGTGTCCTGCTCCAGCCGTTCCTCCATCGAGCTCAGATCCATTGGCTCCTTGATCACCTCGTAGTAATCCGGAACCTCGTCTCGATTAACCGGCTGAGCAAACGGCCACGCAGAAGGGTGATTCTGCATCTCACTGAGTAAATGCTGCATTACCGCAAAGTGAGGGCCTCGTTTTGGTCGACGAGCCAGCTCGTCCATCTCCGGCGTCCACCCTGCTTCTTTTAACCCCGGAATGTTCATTGGGTCAATCCCCTCGGGGTCCTCTCTAAACTTTTTGATCCCCGGGTGGACCACATGCGATTTGGAAATCTCGCGAATCTTGCGCATAATCGCTGCTTTTTGCAGTAATAGGATTTTTGACGCGTCAAGGTATCGTATGCGAGGCACCATTGAACACTGCATAATTGTCCCGCCCTCGTAATCCTTGATGTATCCCATCCAAATCGACTTGTCCAGGCTAATCTCCTTTGTGAAACCTTGCTTTTTGAAATACCCAATCGCATAGTTGTCAGCATAGGTTAAGAAATGCATAATCGGACTGGTGTTTTTCACATAGTCCTTGAGATGGTTCATCATGTGCGCGCCGTACCCGCGAACCTGCTCTGTAGATGAAATCGCGCAAAACACAATCTCCGCGAATTTGCGCGAATCAAATGGCCGATACGTGATCCCTCCAACCACTGTTAGTGGTTTGCGGACCACTGCTATTGACAAGTGACTTCGATCATACACTAACCGCGCGATATACTCCTTGGGCATTTTCGGCAGCTGTTTTTGGAAAATGTTCTTGAGACCTGTTAGCACCATCATGTTTTCCTTGCTGTTGTCGTTATTCACCACTCTAAACTCAATGTTCCCTTCCCGTTCCTCCATCGCTGCAGGTCGTTCTTTATACTTGTATTCGATCCCGTCAAACTGGAACTTGGTGATACTAGGTTCGTCCTTCTCCCCTTCGTCCTTCCCATCTTCCTTCTCCTCTTCCTTCTCCTCTTCCTTCTCACCATCTCCCTTCTCGCCATCTTCTTTCTCACCATCCTCCTGCTCATCGTCGTCCTTCTCACCACCCTCCTTATCGCCTTTATTATTATCATCATTATCTGCCTTTTCCTCTTCATTATCCTCATTGTCGTTAGTATTGTCTGGTTGATCTTTACCTCCCTCCTCGTCCTCATTCTCCGTCTTGACGCGTTTCGGCTGATGCTCGTCGACACCATCAAGATCCAGCGTTGAGCTTTTCCGCTTGTTCACCTCCTCATCACTACCCGACATTTTTTGTAGGTTTCCTTTTTCTTATTTCGTCGTAATTAAACGGTGAACAAAAACTGTCGTGAGGTTTTACCTCGAGCGTTGAAATGGGAGTATGGTTGATGACAGCCGGGTAACCTTCTTTTCTTTCCCTCAAATTTACGCGTTTAAAAAAGCTTCAAATACTTCCAAGCAAAAATGGTAGTTGTGCTGTCTTAATTTAAATAAATATATATATAATGTCGCCTGGTTTATCCTCAAACCACGACTAACTCATTCATGCATATAGGAGATCTGTTTAAATTGGCGCTGTTGTGGTGATATTATGACAAGAATTTCAGCGCGCGACATCATTGAGTCGATATCTACATCTCGAGCTGACCCCTAAGAAAGATGCGCGTTTATAAAGTAGGATTAATCAAAATCAGTCGATAAATATTACGATAAATACAGGGCCCGCACAAACTGTTAAGAACTGAGCATATATTGCTCGTACGTAATCTATTCATCATCACTAGCGCTAAACCCCATTTCATCCAATCTGGCTGCTTCCTCTTGGACCTTACGCAGCCCAGACACTTCTTCTACATAGCCAGGCTCGTTAAGCGCCTGTTTTACAAATTCCCAGCCTTGCTCCTTCCACAGCGTAGTGATAGTGTGGGAGCACGCCGAGCAGCTATCAAAGCTCGGCCCCCACACTTTAAGTGTCTCAAAATTGTGCAAATACCGCCGAAGCTGATGAGGCAGGATGCTGAGTGTTTTTGTTTCATCACCAGCTGGAGCCAGCGCGCGTAGTGGGTGTTGCATTACCGACGCAAACAACTCCACTGCTTCTGCCGATGCCGACATTGCGATCCCCGGCCTGGTCACGGTACACATTTGATCCAGCGTTTGATTCGACACGCTATCAATCGGCGCCACCACATCATTACAAAAATAACACCCCAAGTTAGGAGGCGCCTCGCCATCACTACTCACCCCATGCCGCATTACCACTGACGAATCAAACCCCAGCGCCACGTTAATCACCAGTTTGGAAAGCGCGGTGGTAATCACGGTTGGGAGCCACCGGCTCTCGCGGCTGTCCATCAGCAAAAATACCACATCATGCTGCTTGATCAGCTCCACGAGTTTTTTATAATCCTCGTATTGTTTAGGCTCGTGGGTTAGAGGATGGCCGGCCATAGGAATCTCCAACTCATACCCTTGGCTGTTGACCGATGGGTAGATTTCCTTAAGCGCCGCAGCCGCACGCTCGGCCTTTACCGCGCCACCGTCCAAACAATCCGCATAGCTATACAGCGGCTGGCGGACTGGGTTGGAAAACGACACACGGCCGTTATCCACAAACGTTATGTCGGTCACCCCCCATCCTAGCAGCCCGCGGGAAATGTAGCTGCCAAGTGTCCCGGCGCCTAGCAACAAACACGACGAGTTTTTGATCGCGTCAAGGTCAAGGTCAGGCGCAACCCGCCACTTCATCAGTTTGAGGTTGAGATCGACAGACTGGTCGGCGCGTTGTTTAGGGTCCAGTAGCGCGTTCATATCTACAAGTTTTGGTGCAAGTTTATCGCTGCTGTTGCGCTCCCACCCGCTAGCCTTGACCTCTTCCTTATACAGGTCAGTGTTGATTTGCACGTCCATCCACATGCTTCGGGTGACATCCGCTGGTTGATCCAGGTGGACATGGTCACGCTGGCATAGGATCGAAACCATGTTGATGTTATGAGAGCCGAGATAGGCCATCAAATTGCGCACCGGCCACCCAGGCACGTCCTCAATAGTGCTACAGTCCTGGAACCCGGCCATCTTCTCGTTTGGGTTGTCCGCGTCCTCCCAGAAGGTTTCACAAGCAGACAGCTGGCCAACTACCCACTCATTATTAACCCGTTTCAACAAATAAAACCCCCATTGGTTTGGAGAAGCGGTATTTCTCCAGCAGGCGATTTGTGTGCAGATATTGCGTGTGGCTGGGTACAACCTTTCACACTGCCAGTCCACCACCAACGCTGGAAACGCAAACCAGTACGTGAAGCGGTACTTTTTCAGGTCGGAGAAAGTGATCGCGTGAAAGCATGCCAGCTGGGATGGGTCTGCGCTCACCGATCCGTCTTTAATCTTTGTCGCCAACGCCACCCCTTCATCGTGCATAAACTTGGCCTTATCCAGCGCTTTGAACGATTCTATAGTATTAACATTGGTTATGAACCCTGGTGCAGTGCATCGAGCTGGGAAACTCCCACTACCGTCGTGAGCTGGGTCAAATCCGTCTCCGCTTAGATCAATAGTGGGCGGTTTGTTGTCCGCGATGGGTATTCCGTACGATGCATGCACCCCAATCTTGGTCTCACTTAGCTTGACTTCGTTTAGCTTTTTTTCCGACAGCTTGACGAAAAACGACACGTCAACCATCGACCTGAACGGCGCCGTCTTGGGTTGCGAGGTCATTATTGGTTAGAAATAAATATTATGCGATAGTGTAGAGTGATAGTGAGTGTGTGAGCGAGTTAAGGGGGCAAAAGTGCCGTCCCTGGGAGGGAGAGGTGGGGCAGAGCTGCTGCCACCCGACGCCGATCGACTTTTAACCTATCCAACCTCAGAAGAAAGGCAGAAAGTGGAGTTTTTGAGTTGGGTACTTGACTCGTGGACGACGCGCGACGCAGCAAGAGACATTGACTTATCCCCGTTTGTTGTGCAGTGGCAGTTTGGCTGAGGCATGTAGAACAAAGGGGCAAGCTAACGTACAAGTAAAGAGACGGAAACGGACCCGGAGCGGACATGTCGGAACTACGGGTAAATCCCAGTACTTGCGCGTAACTCTCAGTCCGCTTATTAACAGCTGATTTTCTCCCAGGTGCAAAGTTCAAGTGGAAAATTTCCTTCAAAACCATGAAAAACAACCCCGACTTTTTTGTTCTCCAGAGTTTGCTAATCGACCGTTACTCCGCAATACCACAACCACATACAACACAAGCAAACACTTATCGATGGTCCTGGCGTACAGATCTTCGCACAAATACGACTTTGACTTTAGCACGGCCAGCCTGGCCCATTTCAACAAGTATCCAAAGTATGTGTCTTTTCTCCCTCTTGGTGGCACCCAATCATTACTAACGTTTCGTAGTCCTTGGTCGGCGCATGTAGCTTCTGCGGATACAGTAGCGCAATGGGTTGACGGGTCCAGTCGGTTGCATACCGAACGGTTGATCAAAAAGAAGGGCAGGCTACCCAAGTTTATCAAACCGTTTCTCGGCAAGATTTCGGATACATGGGTGCTGGAAACTACTATAGTTGACCCAAAGAACAAGGTGATGGAGGCGTGGACCCGCAATTTGGATCACACTCGTGTGTTGAGAGTGGATGAATTCACCACGTTCCGCACTGACCATGAGCAAACCAACCAAACTGTGGTATCCAACAATGTGTCGTTTGAGAGTAACTTTGGATGGGGCATTCGCGACCGGATTGAGAATTGGAGTTATAAAAAGTTTATCAAAAACAACCTGCTGTCTCGCAAGGCCATGTCGTTTGTCATGACCGAGCTGCGTGAAAAGGGCATCAAGGGTTACTGGCAAATGCAGCTCAGCCGGGCCCGTCAACTCGCAGAGTCCCAGTCTTGAGCGCACATACTCTGGCTCTGCGTTTATTTATCATGTTTTAACGGACAAGAAAATTGTATTTATTAAGTAGTGTAGTTTAGGCTTCAAATATTGCTCAAAGTTTGAAATTCTAAAGGTTGAAGCGAAGCGGGTCGGGTCGGGGGGATCGGAAACTGTAACTCTATTTTTCTCTCCACACGAGTACGATTCGAGATCTGTGATGCTACCACTGTTCAAAAAACCAGGGGACAATTTACAATCTCACCACATCCACAGTGCCGCTTTAAGCACCGTTTCAGCCAAAATCAGCTGGTTAGACGCCAAACTCGCCGAGTTGGACAAGTGGAAGCGCAGCAACTCGCCGAATGCGGAGCGACCAGAACAAATTTTCCACGAGTTTCTCAACCCACACCATTACGAGCTAAAAGCGGCAGTTGAGGATTTGAAATTAGGTTTTGCATTGAAAGAAGGGTATGTGGTACATGATATATATATATATATATTCTCGACTAGTTTTAGACATGCGTCATTCTACCGATATCCCTGAGTCATGGAATAAAAACTAACAAGCTTAGGCCAACCAACGGTGCGTTCATACGCGTGTTATAAGTGATTATACTAACCTATCAATATTTTAGGGGATTCGGCCCGGTTTATAATGAAACAGTTCAGCCGGCGGTATAAAAAAGCGGCTCGGCGGGTGCGGAAACTGGTGAGAAAGGCAGCCCGGGAACAGGTGAGACATCCCGCATCAGCAGATGTGCATGAACAAACGTCGTCCCCATCTCGAGTTATTTTGCAGATGCGACTGGAGTTGCATCGCGTGAAAAACCTGTGTATACTGTTGTTGGCGGCGGTTAATCGCGAATTTAGCTAAGCGCCGAGCCGCGCGACGCCCCATCACACTTGCAACGCAACGTTGTACAACGCGCACACCATTAAGCGCCGAAATATAAAATACCAGGTTTTCGCTCTTTTCTTTCTTTCTTTTCCTGACTACCACTTTTTTTTCCTTTCTTTCTGCCTATCACTTTGCACTTGCAAGTTGCGCATTAACAACACACACCCTCCATCGCTCTACTGTTCCTACACCCTACTCACCCCTGCACACACTCGTTTCCCCATTACAGATATACAATGTCTGATATTGTTGGCGCTAACTCTGCTAACGCTGAGGAACTAAGCGCTGAGTCCAGCGCTAAGCGCCCAAGCTCGCCCAATCCTGCCGAGGAGGTAGCACCACCACTGGTTCCGCTAGATGACAACGCTACTGGCACTGATCAGATGGACGTGCTGGAACGTGATACTGATGCTAGTCCGGCTAATGCACCACTTCCACCATCTCCACCCCCTGCCGCTGATCCTGAATCTGGCCCTGACCCTGCGCCTGCAGTTGAGTTTGCACCACAGGCCGAGGGTGACACTACCACCGAGTTTTCTGACCTGGAGGAGGATGAGCTGTTAAAGACCATTGAGCACGAGCAGGACACCTACACCTTTTATTCTGCCACCGAGTCTGGTGGAGAGGAAGAGGACCATGATGATGATGATGAAGATGATGATGAAGGGTCTGGGCTGGACGAGGACGAATACGAGGATGAGGACGAGGACGAGGACGAGGACGAGGATGAGGATGAGGGGCACAAGGAGGGAGCGCCAGCACCGGCCGCCCCACCTCGAAAGCAACGTGGACGACCATCTTCATGCGTGTTCGTGGCTAGTCTGTCCGCGGCCCACACTGACGACCAATTGTGCAACTCTGTCCAGGAGCACTTCCAACAATGGGGCCCAATCTCGTTGGTCAAGGTTTTGCGGGACCCAAACAACCGGCCCTACGCGTTTGTGCAGTACGGGTGTGACGAGGATGCGGCCGCGGCGTTGTCTGGCGCGCAGCACTCCATGCTAAACGACCGGATCATCCGAGTCGAACCAGCCCGGGTCAACCGGACCCTGTACATCACACCATTGAAAGTGTCACTGGCTGACGAAGCCATCGTGTATCAGTTTTTGTCGCAGTATGGCGAGGTTGAGCAGCTGGTGTACACCAAGCAGCCACTTGGCACCTACAAGAAGAATGACAATTGGTATGCCAAGTTTGCCTACCGTGACGACGCGATCCGGGCGTTTGCCAGCCTGCGGATCGACAATGACTGGTCCGCGGAGTGGGCGCAAAATTTGGATACCCCGGGTAAGGGTGTCAACGCGATTGACAAGCAGTCCATTTTTATTGGCCAGCTGGACTCGCGGGTGACCCAGGACATGATTGTGGAGCGGTTCAGCAAACACGGCGGGGTGATTGAGTGCAAGGTGATTATCCGCCAACCAACCCAGGATATTGACGGCCCACAGCCAGGCCAGCACCGAAACAATTCGTTTGCGTTTGTCAAGTTTGACTCTGAACAAGCGGCTGCTGAGGCGGTTGAGCAGGAGAACCACACGGTGTTTATGGACAAGACCATGCATGTTCAGTACCGGGAGTTGAACCACCACAATCAGCAAAACAAAAACTCATCCGAGTACAAGTTGAACCTGGCGCCACCTCCAATCAGCCTGCCAAAGAACCAGGGCGGCGGTAGTGGTAGCTCTGTGGGAGCGTTGTCGCCACCGCAGCAACAAGCGCGTGTGCAAGCGCGTCACTCCAGCATGCCGGTCACGCCAATGCCGTTCAAAAAGGCGAGCAACGGGTATCAGTATAATAAGAACTGGCGGGCCGGCAGTGGAAACAACACTGCCAACACGTTCCGAAATGGGTATCAGTCCCCATATGCGCCTGACTACTCTATGCAGGCGCAACAAGGATCGCCATTCAGCACCCCAACCTCTACCGACAGTTTGTCACCATCCAGCAACCGCAACTCGCCTCACTCTACGGTTTCCTCCGCTGCTTCTTCGTCCAAGGTTCCGTGGGTAAGCGCTGCAACGTCTGGCACTACGTACTCTCCACCCCACAAGCGGGGTTCAAGCCAACCGTACCGTCACTCACCACTATCAACCGAAAAGATCAGCATCAAAGAGTTGAACACAATTAGCGAGTCTCCACCACGGTTCCAAGGCAAAGAGCTGCGGATGGAGGATGTTCGGCCGTTTGTGCCACGGGTTTCGGACGAGCAGCAGCAGCAGCAGCATCAGCAACAACCAGTGTGGGGGTACCCTGCAGGCCAGCAGCAGCAACAGTATGGTCCACCACCACCACCGCCAGGGATGATGACGACTGCGCCAGCTGCAGCTGTTCCTCCAACCGTATTTACTCAATCTCAGCAACAACCACAACAACCGTCACAACAGGGCCAGGGTCAAGGGCAAGGGCAAGGGCAGGATGGTTATTACCCAACAATGCCAGTCATGGGCATGCCACCGCCACCACCGCATCCACATTACTACCCATACGACGGCATGGTCTATCCGTCACCTTATTACTACGGTATCCCTTATCCAGTTCCCGCTCCAGCTCCTCAATCCAATCGAGCCGCCTCGGATGCTAAGAATTAATTTTTATTTATTATGTGTGTTGTTTTCTACTAAATTACTAGATGTGTTTTTGTTTTGTTTTTCTTTTTTTCTTACTTTTCGTACGGCACCAATCGGGAGGGAGCGCTATCCCACATATGCAGTATTAAGCTATTTTAATACGGATCGATATATTTAATGCCCATCCTGCAAGCTTAAATCCTCGTAGGTTAGGGGAAGGAGGATAGCGGGCTAACTTTCATGTGAAGAATCTGCAGGTTGCGTTGCCCGCTGCCGCTGCCGCCGCCGCCGCCGCCGCCGCCGCCGCCGCCGCAGCCGCAGCCAGAGTGGTATCTCCAAAATTCCCAACATATTTTTGTTGTTAGCGAGAAAACTTCTCCTCTTTTTTTTTTTCTTCCCTCTTTTCCTTTCGCTCTCCACTCACACTCCATTCACACTCCACTAACTCAGAAAAAAAATGGTATTCGGGCTTCAAGCACCTGTTAAACCAGGTGTTCATCCAAAGTTCCGGCGACGACGATCATCCCGAGACGAATCATGGGAGGAAAGCGGTACACCATCCACCCAGGCATTTCTAGATAACAAACTTCCATGGCATTATTTTAAACAGGATATTCTCAAGCTTATCCATCAGCTGCGGATTCCTCGATGGCGAAAATGGGTTGACCTGGAGATGAGTGGGGATATGAAGGTGACGCGGATTTCTGGCGCCATGACCAATGCAATCTACTCGATTGAACCACCTTCCCACATCAAGGACCAGGTTTACCAAGCTTATCTGAACAGCGCCCCTACGAAAAAGTCCTACCACCAGCTGATGCCAGCAAAGCTGTTACTCCGAGTGTATGGTCCACAGGTTGATTTTTTGATTGACCGGGATACTGAGCTGGCGATTTTGCAGCGGTTGGCGCAGAGGGATATTGGCCCACGGATGCTGGGCACATTTACAAACGGGCGGTTTGAGCAGTTTTTGGATGCGCGGCCATTAACCAAAGACGAACTGCGGGATCCAGACACCAGCGTGCAGATCGCGAAGCGTATGAGGGAGCTGCATACCAACGTTACTCTGCTGCCCAGTGAGCGGGTTCAGGGCCCAATGGTGTGGGTCAACTATGACAAATGGGTCACTCGAGCTCTACAGGTGCTGGACGAGTTGGAGACCAAAACCCCGGGTTCGATCCAATCTATACTTCAATCGGACCTTAAGCCGTTTTTGTCAATGGTCAAAAAGTATAGAGAGTGGTTGTTGGCAGAGTATGGCGGGGAAGAGGCGGTTAAAAAGCAGCTGGTGTTTGCGCATAATGACACGCAATATGGGAACATCCTACGGTTCCAACCCCCGAAAGGGTCGCCGCTGCTTAAGCCCAGTCACGAGCATCGCCAGTTGGTGGTTATTGATTTTGAATACAGCGCGGCAAATGTACCCGGGTTGGACATTGCCAACCACTTTTGCGAGTGGATGGCAGATTACCACGCTGAACAGAATCCACACTTCATCTGGGAGGGCCGGTTCCCTAGCAAACGGGAGCAGATGAACATGGTGCAAGGATATGTGGAGCATGGGTTGGAAAACTATGATGATGAGGATAAGATCCAGGCTGATGTGGATTACTACATGAAACAGGCGAGGGATTGGCGACCGGCGGTCAATGTGTATTGGTGTGTTTGGGGGATCGTCCAGGCAATGACAGACGATCCAACCGATCTCAAGAAACGCGAGGGGTTGGACGTGGAGGAAGGGTACAAATTCAGCGAAACCAGCTCGGATAGTATGGAAATTGACGAAGACGACGATGAGGAGGAGGATGATTTTGACTACCCTGGGTACTCAGCTCAAAAAGCTCAGTTGTTCTGGAGCGATATGATCAAGTTTGGGTTTGCAAACGAGGCGGATTACAAGGGCGTGACCAAGTTTATTAACGATGATTAGATTTTTTTTTTTTTTTTTTTAAAACTATTTATACGATCGCTTTAAAACAGCAACATCTTTCGAGGATCCTCAATCATTTCCTTGACGTTCTTTAGGAAAGTAACAGCTTCACGACCATCCAACAATCGGTGATCGTAGGTTAGCGCCAAGTACATCATTGGACGGGCAACCACCTGGCCATTAACAACCACAGCTCGTTCCTTAACCCCATGCAGACCCAACACGGCGCATTGAGGCATGTTGATGATTGGAGTACCATACAAAGAGCCAAAGACTCCACCGTTGGAGATGGTGAAAGTGCCACCGCTCATGTCCTCCAGAGTTAGCTTGTTATCCCGAGCCTTGAGACCCAAATCAGAAATCTCCTTTTCAATCCCGACAACGTCCAACGCCTCGGCATTTCGCACCACTGGGGTGACCAACCCCTTTGAAGTGGCCACAGCGACCGAAATATCAACATAATCTCGGTAGACAATAGTATCCCCACCGTTTGGACCCTCAATCGCAGCGTTCACCGCTGGAATATCCTTCATGGCGAGCACAGAGGCCTTGGCAAACGCGCCCATGAACCCAAACTTGGTGCCAGTCTTTTTCAGAATCTCGTCCTTGTACAGTTTTCGCATCTCCATCAGGCTGGACATGTCCACCTCTTGGAAGGTGGTTAGCGATGCAGCAGTGTTTTGCGATTCCTTCAACCGTTCGGCGATTCGCAACCGCATTCGGTTCATCTTGACCCGTCGCTCCTCTCGGTTACCTGGTTGTGGAGCGGCATTTTCCTTCTTTGATTCCTCCTTCTTTGGCTCCTGCTTCTTTGGCTCTTGCTTCTTTGGCGCTTCCTGCTTCTTTGGTTCCTCCTTCTTTGGCTCCTCCTTCTTTGGTTCCTCCTTCTTTGGTTCCTCCTTCTTTGTCTCTTCCTTCTTTGACTCCTCCTTGGCTGGAGCCTCACCTGGCTCAATCTTCAGCAAGGGCTGGCCAACCTCAACAGTATCCTCAGGGTTGACAAGTAGCTCGGCGATGGTACCAGACATTGGGGCGTTGACAGACACATCAATCTTGTCAGTCTCGATGGTAGCAATCTCCTCATCCTGAGACACGAAATCACCCACCTCCTTCTCAAAGCTCTTTAAAGTCCCCTCAGTGATGGATTCAGCCATCTCTGGGACGTTGACGACCTCGGCGGCATAACCTCGAGATTGAATCAAACACATTTGGGGTCGCTCAACCATTGGTCGAACAATGGACATTCCCAATGGTCGTTTGCTACCGGTGGCAGCAATGTGTCGAGCAGTGTTGGCAAAAGATCGTTTGGCCAAAGTGTTGACAGCAGAAAGCCGGGTGGCTTTTTGCAAAGATTGTTTTGTGCTTCTAAGCATTATTTGTTTTTTTTCCGTTATCAAAAGGCTGGGATTAGTAAAAACGTAAAATTGTGAGGGACGGAAAATTGTCGCCAGTAAAATTTCTTATAAATTTAGCGATTTTTTTCCCACCAATGGAAGAATTGGGGGCGGGCGCGCGCCCGCCCCGGCTTTTCGGCCCTAACACAATTGTACGGCAAAGTCGGGACCGAGCCCGTTCCGCGTTACATTTGGAAACATTTGTCAACATTTCAATACGGCGTGTAAGCAGAGTCTAAGCGGTGTCTCTAAGGATGGGACTGGTAGACTACGGATCAGAATCTGAGAAGGAGGAGGAGGAGGAGGATGGGGTGCCAGCGCTGCCAGATAGGTTGATGGACATGTACCAGACTGGGCCGAGGGTGGCAAACCCAGAGTTTCACGAGGGCAAAATACGAACCCATGAGCATGTGGCGGGCGTGTGGCCGTCGCATGTCTACCTCCAGTGGGTTCCCACAGCTGATTGCGCACGGCAAATCCGGCAGCTAGTAGCAATGCACCCGGAGCTAACCTCGCTGCTAGAGTCCGAACTAGGGGTCAGCAAACCTCTGCATTTGAGTTTATCCGATACGTGGATGGTTTCTACACACAACAAACGCCAAGTTTTGGAGCAAACAATACAGGCGTTTAATCGGAAATCCGTTGATTTGCGCTTACAACCCGTAGAGATCGCGATTCTAAACAACCAAACAAAGACTAGAGGGTTTGTAGCGATGGTTGTGGATGATATTGAGATCCGCCGATTGGTCAATAACGTGGATAAAGTGGCCAAGCAGTTTGGTTTGGGACAGTTGGGTGCTGACCACCAGCCGCATGTGTCTATTGCATGGCTTGACCTACAGACAACCCCACAACACAAAGTACAGCACATCTTGCAAGATATGTCGGCACGTGGCGTCAACGTTTCTATGCAATTCCACCAGGCCAAGTTAAAAATTGGCCGAGATGTGCATACAGTCGAGTGGTGATATTTTCACAATCGTTCGATCGATATAAGGTTGTTTATTACACGCTCGTGACGCCTGAGCTTTAATAAAAAAAAAAAAAAATTTAAAAAAAAAAAATAAGATCGAGATTTGGTCTGTTTGTTGACATTATTTACCTATAGTACACCAAGACTGCAGCGGTTAAAGATATGCAGTGGAAAGGAGACAAAGCAGGACTGGGATTAGGTTATTCGAGTCTGCAACCCAAACAACGGTACAGCAGGGCTGTATTATTGTACTCTATTGTAGGTCCTAATACCCATATATAAAGTACGTAATGGATTTAGGTTGCCAGGCCAACGGGGTGGGTGGCATCGGGGGGTTCCGCGCGGGAGACACACACACAACATGTTTTGTTTACTTTCTACCCAATCGGGAAGTAGCTGATCGCATCAACTCAGCGCATTGAGGCACTGACAATACACCATCATGGCAAATAAAAACAAGGCATTCCGCTCTCTGCATGCAAAATTTTTTCTTCTCCCTCACTCCAACTTTGCACCCCCATCTACCCCCAAAAAACTTTCAACCTTTTTCGACGACTTGCTGGTCAAGCTTCGTATCCCACGATTCAATTCTAAAAGCTCCTGGAGAGTAAATTTCTTACGTTCAATTCATCTTTTTATTTTTAATTAACAGTACACTGGTTGTACTAACCCTTTTTTTGCGACTTTTTATTTTTCTATCAACACTGCCGGTCAGTCTAAACACCAATCACACAACAATGCAAGCCATTCCAGTGAATCGAGAATTTGAAGACCAGTTCATGCAAAGCATGGGCGAGTCACGAGTTCCACAACCACACGAAGATTTTGAACCGTATCTGAGTCAGTACGCCGAGTATGACAACACAATCCCGGAGTCAATGTCAACAAGCGTGCGCGACCTGGACATTCCGTCCTCTAGCTACGACTCGAGCTCGGATATGGATACTTCAAACGACATTAATCAAATGACCATCACCCCTGCCAATTTGGCCAAGTTTAGCAAGTACATGAACAACACTAGTTTGTCAACGCCAGACTCGTCACCAATGAAGGCACGAACCGGTGGGACGCCAACCCCACTGCCCACCAACACCTACACCACTCCATCCACATCACCCACCAAAATTCCACAGCTGTCTGCGCCATACGACTCGGAAAGCGAGGGAATGCTGTATTCATCACCCGAGGCGTACTCGCCAGCTGAGCACAGTCCGGAAATGACGCACCAGACACTTCACACCCCATCACACTCTACAGTACTGATGCCAAACCCCAACATGGCCACCTCGATGGATGTGTACTCGTCGCTTGACATGTCGCAGTTTGACCCCAAACACGACAGTATGATCAACTGGCAGCCGGTTTTGACGGCGCCAGTGAAGCGCGAGGCACAAGAAATCATCAAGATCCAGCAGTCGGCAGGCAAGGCGTCTAGTCGCAAGTCTTGTCTCCCGCCTGGTAAGGTTGATTCCTACCTAGTAGGACCCAACGAGCAAGGGATGTTTGAGTGCTTGTTTCCAAACTGTGGCAAGTTTTTCCGGCGGCGGTACAATGTGCGGTCTCATATCCAGACGCACTTGTCAGACCGGCCATATTCCTGCGATGACTGCGGCGCGTGTTTTGTACGGCCGCACGATTTGCGACGCCACGTTAAATGCCACCAATCGGACCGGCCATTTGTCTGTCCGTGCGGCAAGGCGTTTACTCGTCATGATGCATTGCAACGCCATCGAATCCGCATGATTTGCGCTGGTGGTATTGAAGTTCCAGGTCGACCAAAGCGTGTGCCTGCCAAGCGCGGTCGGCCAAGAAAGAACCCGCAACCGACTACCAGCTCAGAGAGTGACGCTAGTTGGAGCGGGGCTAGCTCGCCCGAAAACTCGGGGTCGTTGACAATGGGCCATCATCACAGCTCGAGCTCGCAGTCGAGTATTGACTTTGGATATACTGATGAGCGTCTGCTGCAGCAGCAACAGCAGCAGCAGCAGTATACGGCTCGGCCCGAGTTTTTGTGGCGCTAGAACCTAGCGCTATAGGTAATGATGCATGACGGGGTTTCTAATTTTTAGTTTACTTTCGTTAATAATTTTAATATATTTATTTTTTCCTATTGAACATTTGGTATTTGAGACATCTACCAGCATACACTGGTAATGACAACCCCACGTAAACATAATCATGATAGCTTGCGGTAACCGCGCGTGGAATTTGCCCTCCATCCGTTCCTGGAGGGCTGATTAAAATCGGTGGTTTTTAATAGCTCTGTAGTATCATATATGCATGAATGCTGGGAATGCTAAGCACGATGGCTCAAAAAAATCAACCTGGCGCTTAACGCGCGGTCGATATAAATCAAGTTTAACTGCTATTGGGAGTGATCTAAATCTGGTTTTAAATTTATATTGGAGAATTAAATCTTAAGTGTAACGATTTAAATACCCGCGCCCAAAGGCGCTGCTGTATTTAATTCACACCGGGGGGTTAACCATGCATGTATATGTATATATATAAATACTCAGTGGGCGTTAAAGTGGTATCGTTAGAAACCATATCAACGGTTCAAAACCAGTGTCCGTGATTTAATATGTTAGGAGCGAAATCATGGGTCAAAGTGAATTAGCTTCACGTTCTTGAGAATAAGCTAACACCCGCCCAACTTCCAATTCATGGGTTTGTCTTTACTATTTTATATTTATTTTGATTTTTAACCGTCGGTTCGATCGTATTTAATTGGCGCGACTGGAACCAACTCGAAAATTGCCAGGTATTTTAATGAACTTTCCGGCTTAATATGGAATACCGTTGGTGATTCGCTGAAACTCATCATAACCCTTGGTAAACATCGACTCGTAACTCTTTCGGATCAAGGATCGGAAATGCAACGCCGCGTCGCGCTCCGACTTTTCCATCACAAACCGCGATCTCAACCGTTTAATGGTTTCGCCCTTGAAGCAAGGTAGACCAGAGTCCAGCATTGGCTGGACAACCTGGATAATAGACTCACAGTGTGGCCGGCTGGATAAAAACGCCTTGACACACAGCTCCTCGAACCATCGGTAGGCTTGGGTATTAGAGGACCCGCCAAGCACCGCTACCATCTCATGAGTGAGCTTGAACGGAGCCGCCTCAAATTTGACCCCACCCGGGACAATGTCAAAGCAAAACCCAAAATCAATGTGCAAGATATGGCCCTCGCTGTCGTACATGATGTTACCATTGTGCCGATCCTTAAACTGAATCAGGTAGGAAATGACCGAATACGCAGCAAGCGACTTGACAAAATTGTTTCTGGCACGTTGGAACGCGATCGAATCTTCACCGCCAAACTTTGTCGTGTAATACTCGTACAACCCGTTCACGGCTTCCCGTCCCAGCATGTCTCGGGAGATGGAGTTTGGCAGCACGTCAATCATCCCGCACCCGGGGGCCGTGGCAGTGACTCGATACGGAAACACGTACAAATCCAACCCAGAGTGTTTGAAGATGGCACGAAACACGGCAATGATCTGCAAGGCAAGCATATCCTGCCGGCAGTCATCCCCAACCTTGAAGATGGCGCTCTGCCAAACCTCCTCAGTCCGCTTTGACTCATCGCTTTCCTCCTCACCTTCTTCATCATCCTCATCATCGTCATAGTTGGCCACCTCACGCTTAATCTTAAAGGTAGCCATGAACGGCGCTTTTGCGTGGGATTGAAGCGGTTTGCCAGACATTCGGTCAATATCGGCCACCTCACCATCCGGGTTGGATGGCAAGTACACGCCCACATCCACCTTGATCTTGTTAATCTCCTCGTCAATCTTGGCCTTCTTTTCCGCCTTGGACTTTTTGATAAACGGTTTGAGCTTGCCGGAAATGGATGTAACCTCGTCAAAGAACCCAAACTCTCGCTTGTAGTAGTCATTCTCCTCGTCGTTGAACGAGCTGGTCATTTTCTCCAACACATCATCCAGCGTTGGTTTCAGCTCATCCGGTTCTTGAGAGTCCTCATCCTTGTACGAATTCGCTTTGATGTTCCAAATAATTTGATGCGCAAACAGCTGGCTCAACTTGGCAGTTTCCAGAATATACTGCTTAATATAACCAGCCTTGTCATACCGCAACGACTGCACAATTTGCGGCACATAAAAGAACGTGACATTCACATCAGGCGACTCCAACGACCGCATCCCATACTGCAATATCAACGAGTCCTCCCCTTGCTCTGGTAAAAACAAGTTAATGGCCTCGATTGGGGATACCGGCGTCCACAGTAACAGGAACCGTCGCATCGCACCTCGACACTGGGTAAAGTACTTTAGCGCTTGTGGCTCGTCAACCACTCGAATCGCATCCCGCATGATTAGCTGCTCCAATTGGGCTTGTGACTCTTGGTACCGTTCCACCAAATGCACTGCTAGTACCGGGTTAATCTGCCACGCCGCGTTAACATGCTTGTCGGAAATAGTGCCATGACCGCCCGGCATGATCCGCTTGCCAAAGTTGTCTTTATACGCCTGGGCGTTTTGCAGCGGGTCGACCCACGCAGACATTCGCGACAACTCATCGTTCAGAAACTGCAACAACAAGTCACGTTTCGTTGCCAATTGGTGATTCCGCGACAACTCGCTATCACTAATACTCAGCGAAACAACCGACAAGGCCACGTCCTTAAGCAATGCAATGTCGGACTTGAGCTTGAGTTTGTTTCCGCCAAACGGCCAGTGGGCGGGTTGCTCAAACCAACTCAGTGCAGCCTTGATAATCAAGTTCTTTAACGAGCCGCAAATCTTGGCCGAGAACCTGGAATGCACCTGCAGCACGTCCAACCCCCATTGCACCAGCTCGAACCGAACCGGCCGGGCTAGCGGCGAGTTGGACCCGTAGTTCATCAACCCTTCCAGTGCCACCTTGAGCAACCGAGTGAAAACCTTGATCAAATGCATGGATTGGTTGTTGGAGGCCTGGAACACGCTGGATAGGAACCGGATCAATGTAGTATGAGGGGCCAAGGACCGATTCGTAACCGCTGCTTCATGGTCAATCTCTTGTTTGTTGGAGGGCGCGTACTCCATCTTGGCATACTCTGGATCGTTGAGATTGTGCTTTTGGGAGTACATGCCCTGCTTGTTGTACACGGTGTGTTCAAACTCCAGCGCGATCTGAGCAAGGATAATCGCTTTGAGGTGTGGCATCTCGTTCATGGCCCACAGCCACATTGACACCCCCAATTGCATGGACCGTTCGGTGAATACCCTAAATGGTACCCTCACCACCGCGCGGGCAATATACCGCGACTGTCGCTCATCACTTAATTGAGAGGAGGCTCGGAATAGTAAATCACGAACCTGCTCAAACTCCAACTTGCGGTCACTATTAGCGGTCACTGCGTCCAAATCGTCGCGTAGTTGGAGCTTTTCATCCTCGGTTAGTGGCCGGCTTTGCCCGCCCTTAAACTCGGTCCGCCAAATATACTGCGATAAAAACCCAGAAGTGCAGTCAGTGTACATGGCGGTACCCAAACAGGTTAGCTCGCCGTCGATTTTTGTGATTGTGGCGCCCATCTCCAAGGCAAACGAGGACCCGGATGCAACGTGAGACATGGACCGGTAATCGTCCATCCCTGCCAGATATCCAGTCAGCAGACTCTTCATATCATAACTCATCACGTTGACCACCGCAGTGACCCACAGCCGGGCCTTTTCCAACAGCTGTTTTTCGGTTTTGCGCCGGTGGTCATACGAGTCGGAGAGCTCAAGCCGCACATTGGACCGACGCGACTCAAACACCGCGCGTGGCTCATACTCGTCAGTCTCCGCGTCCAACACACTGGTGGATAGTAGGGTCAGCAGGTCCAACAAGGCAAACAAACTCTCGTGTTTGCAGAGCGTAGATGGGACGGCCTTGATGAGGAGTTCGGCACAGGTAAACGCGATATCCTGGATCGCCTTGACTCGATGGCAGCACAGCACGAACATTTCCTTCAGTTGCACAGCAGCCTTGTCATTAGTAAACACCTCTTGGTTACCGTTGATCAGATTGGAAATGTAGGCCTTGGTGGTTTCCACCGCGATCCTGGCCGTGTACTTGCCCACATCGCCCGACCGGAACCCCGGGTCGCCAAAGTACATCAACACCTTGGAGCAATTGCCAGTGTTGGCGCGCAACGACTCCAACAGCATTGTGGCGGCTAGGAACATTAGTTTTGGGTAGGACAGCGACCGAACGTCAGAGTGTTGCGTGACTACCGACCCAATCACCTCTTTTTGGTTGCTAACGTTGTGGTGCGAAGACCCCCGTCGCAGCACTGTATTCAGCTCCAATTCGCTCTCCGTCTTGTTAGAGGAGGCTTCCGAGACAAGTGGAGGCGTGCTCCGCGCAATGTTTTTCAACGAATCCGTGTGTTTTAATGTCATTTGCGAGTTTCGCGAAAACCCGTGAACCACCATGTTGTACCAAGCGTCTCGGAATAACGAGATGATATGGCCGTCAGTAGTCTCGTAGGCCGCATCTGGCGCGGCTGGTAGCAAAGCAGCCAATGGGCTTAGTAAGGTGGCAATCTCGTTTGCGTTGGCAGAAACCTCCTCCTGTGGTCTCGAGTGCTCGGATTCTTGGTGCACATCACCTTTACTCACAATGCTGGTTAGCAGGTCGACCAAAAACACCTCGTACAGCGGGTCATCTCGCTTCAACCCGCGGGAGATGTTACATCGAGCCTCGGAGATTGTATCAAGCAGCGATTGCTCGCCAGTCTTGAACGCGGCGTTTTCCGCGGCTGTATAAGTTTTGAGGAGTAGCTTAAATGCACGTTCGTTTAGCAACACGGCCATTCGAGACAGTCCCATCAACACTTCGTGGTCAAGTCGGCGAGACACGTTGTATAGTTTCTGGGTGAGGACGGTGCTGGCCAGAACGGTGATTTCGTTATCCCCGTAATGGGAGGCGATCCCCACCGCCGCAGTCACCACGTTTCGGTAAATTTGCACTTTTCGGTCGTTTGTATCGACACTGAGCGGGACATGTTCCCGAGACTCATTAGTAGAGACGCTATCGTCAACTGCCATACGGCTTAGCGCGCCGTTGGCTAGCCCAACCGTGTCAATATCCGGCGTCAACATGTTGATCAGCGTGTAAATCAAACTTACGATAACATCCTGACTCGACGCTTTCAACCCGTGGACCATAGCCAGAGTTGTGGACCAAGCCAGTTTAGCATCGACTGCCGGGTTGATTAAGAACAATGGCAGGAATTTGGTCATGGTTGGCGCTACAGTCTCGTCGCGGAAACTTAGGTACGAAGCGAACTTGGAAACCACTACTGACAGCATGTGGTGCGACATTTCGTGCTCATGCGCCATTGACGACTCGACAAACCCAATGGCAGTTTGCAGGTCCACAAAGTTGTGGTAGGTTGCAACCGCGACAATCTGTAGTACGTGCGCCTTGATCTCCAGCGCCAATTCAATCTTTTCTGGTGAGGCAAGTTCGATATAGTCAGCGCCGTCGTCCAGACTGGCGATTTGCTCAACGGCAAAGTCGGTTAGAGTGGACAAAATCTTGGCTTGATCACCTTCCAGGCTGGATGGGGGTCTAGCACGGGACAGATCGTCAACCAAATCCTGGTTAACAATCGTCCCCTTGCCGTCCAAAATCTCAATAAACTCCCTAGCAACCGATCGATAAAACGCGCAAAGGTACCAGCTGATCATCATGGCGCCGGTTTGCATCCCGGAATCGGCTTGTTTTTTAAACGAGTAAACCCACAGGTCGCTTTCCACCGGAACCATTGCTCGCAAGGTAGACACGGCGGTTTCAGTGGATAACAAAAACTCGTTTGTACCGGCAATTGCCTTGACCCGTTGCACAACGCCGAGTAGGAAACCCGAATCCTGGCTCATTTCGGTCGCTTTACCGGCAATGGCCTCCAAAAACCCCTGTAGGCTAAACACGTATGGGAATAGTCTGGCCAGGTCTTTGGAAAACTCCTCGTTCCAGGTTTCCTCCACGCGTTGCAAATACCGCAAAATCAAATGTTGGCTCTCGATCTTGAGGGTTTCAAATTCATTGCCTAGTGTCACAATTGCACTGCAGAGTAGCTTGGTGCATAGTTGCCATGGGCTGGGCGAAACTCTCCGAACTGCAGGCGAGTTTACAAACTGCTGCGTGGGCGACTCAATCAAATACTCCCCCAACTGGTGCAACAACTGATGAGCCCGTTTCTCATGGTTAACACTGCTGACCGAACTGGCCAGTGCCACGAGCACTTCAAACTCCTTGCCCGACTTTTCCCCCCTTGTTAGTATATGTTTTCATATAATAAACGTACCATTGGTTTTGCAGACACATCTTTAGTCACCACGTTCAATCGGTCAAAATCATCAGAAATCCCGACTGCAGCGTACTGAGCCAATTTCACCAAAGCCTTGGCCCGGATAGATGTTTTGACTCTGTTGATCCTGTTCCATTTGTTAGCTTGTAAATGGCAATTTGGACCTACCCAAAGTCGTCCATAATCTGTTATACTAGTGGGAATATAATGTAGTGTGTCAAAGTTTTACGCTTTGGGAGAAAACTAGACAAGTTTATGGCGGCATGATCATTAATACTGTACACAAAAAATTTAAATAAAGAGACCTAATAGTAATGCTCAATCAGCATGTCTCGTTCTGGAGCTTCATTGTTTAGTTGCAATATGCTTTCAATCACGCTCAGCTCTGGAGCAGTGGTGTCCATACCAACCACAGCAAGCCAGTCATTGGCCACCATTCCAGCGCCAATAACTTGGGAACCCCGGTTAACCGACCCGGCAACCAGAGGGATCTGCAGCAATGAGGACAATTCTTCTTGATCTTGGACAGAGGTGGCTGGATGCACAATCCCACCTTGGTTTGTAATGTTGGCATACGATCCAACCAGCACATTGCCAGCTACAGTCTGTCGAAACACTTCAACGCCTAGTACATCGGCAATCAACTCTTCAGTCTCTCGCTCGATATCCGGGTGCACCAAGGCTACGTAGTCATTGCAGCAAATGACATTACCCAGGGCCGATAGCCGTTCTTCGATCCGTTGGATTCGCACTGTATCCGGAAGCGAGTTTCGCAAATGCTGTAGTTCTTGGTCGGTAGTCTGCATCGGCACTAGCAATCCCCGTCGGTTACCAGCCACCATCCGGCCCACGATTCTGCAGCCGGCAATAGTAGTGTGTACAATTGGAATCACATCGCCTAGTTGTGCTTCAAAGGCACTGTAAAAGTTTTGCGAGCCGCCCACGGGGACCAGACAGTAAGAGTTGGTGAGCTTGGAAAAGACACCAACCTCGTTTGAGTTTTCAAATTGCGCTCGAATAGACATTATTCTTTAAAAAAAAAAAAAAAAGTAGTGAGTAGGTGAGTATGAGAGAAGAAAAATTGGCAGAAAGCTTGATTATTTTATAAGAATTTTTTTTTTCTCTCGCTCTCTCTCTCTCTCTCTCTCTCTCTCTGCGATTGCCGGGGGGCGCGCGCGCCACATTGGGAAGAAACCTTTGAAAAAAAAAAAATGATGGTTGATGCGTCACAGTTTATCATGCATATATTTTCTAACTATTACCCGTATTTAATCCAAATCAGAGTTGCCCATACTTTCATCGTCTTCATAATCCTCTTCGTCAATATCCATCACATCCGAGTCATTATTCGGCTCGTGGTTGCCAAGCACGTTTAACCCTCGGTCGCCCATTTCCACATACACAACCTCGTTATCTTGAACCTCTCCTCGTAGCAACAAAATAGCCAGTTTGTTTAGAATCTCATTCTGCACCAGTCGGTTCAATGGACGTGCACCCAAGTCTGGCGAGTAACCGTGCTCAACCAAATAATCATAAGATTCCTCACTAAGCTCCAACTTGAGGTGCTTATTGTTGGCCTCAAACCGCTGCTCAATCTCGTCAAGCCGGATGCGAACAATCTTGCGGATCGCCTTCTTGCCTAGTTTATTGAACACGATCATTGATGAGATTCGGTTCAAAAACTCTGGTCGGAAATGCGCCTTGACCGCGCTCATAACTTGCTCCTGGGAGATTGGGTCGATATGGCTAGTGGTGCACCGGTTGATAATCTCCGCGCCCAAGTTGGACGTCATGATCACAATACAATTGGAGCAATTGACCAGTTTTCCCTGAGATGAACGGATATGCCCGTCATCCAGCACCTGCAGCAGCGTAGTCAACACTTCTGGTGCTGCCTTTTCCACCTCGTCAAACAGCACTACAGAATAAGGTTTTCGGATCAGTGCCTCGGTTAGCACACCGCCTTGTTCGTAGCCAACATAACCAGGTGCAGCGCCAATCAGCTTGGACGCAGACCACTTGTCGCCCAATTCGGAACAGTCAATTCGGATCATGGCTTTTTCGTCCGCAAATAAAAACCCGGCGAGTTTCTTGGCCAGCTCAGTCTTACCAGACCCAGAGCTACCCAAAAACATGAACGATGCCGGCGACTTTGGGTTTGCCAACCCAGACCTGCTCAATCGAATCGCGTTGGACACGGACTTTACCGCTTCTGGTTGGCCAACCACTTGCTTGGAAAGTTGCTTTTCCATGTTGATTAGCTTGGAGTTTTCCGCCTGGGTCAGCTTAGACACTGGAATTCCCGTCAACTTGGCAGCCGTCTCGGCAACCTGCTCCTGGTCCACAATATCCTTCAGCATGGCCTTGTCCTTGGCGGCGTTTTCCTCCTCAAGCTTGTCAATCTGCTCCTTGACGCCTGGAATGGCATAATACTGAATATCCGCCGCAGCAGCAGTATCCCGTCGTCGTTGCGCATCCTGATACTTGGTGTTCAAATCATCCAACTTCTTTTTTAGCTGGTTGAGTTGCTCGTGACCGGCACGTTCCTGGTCAAATCGCTCGCGCATTGGGCCCAGCTCCTCCTCGATCTCAGCCGCACGCTTCTTGGCAAGTGCCAGCCGCTCGGTAGTGGATTGATCGGCGTCAGCATCACGCTTCAACGCCTGGATCTCAACCTGCAATAGCTGCAGCTCTCGGTCCAACGAGTCCAGTTTTTCCGGCCGAGAATCTCGTGCCACAGCCACACTAGCAGCGGTCTCGTCAATCAAATCGACTGCAGAGTCGGGTAGCTTTCGATAAGTCAGGTACCGGGACGCAAGCTGAGCAGCAGCAACCATTGCGCTGTCCAAAATCCGTACCCCGTGGTGAAGTTCGTATTTAGACTGCAACCCTCGCAGAATCGCCACGGTTTCCCGCACGGTTGGCTCCCGCACGTCAATTTTTTGGAACCGCCGTTCAAACGCGCCGTCCTTTTCCACGTGTTTTCGGTACTCTTCCACAGTCGTGGCACCGATGCAATGCAAATCGCCTCGGGCCAACATTGGCTTTAGCAAATTAGCCGCGTCGCTCTTGCCATCACCCATCAGCATGTGAATCTCATCCACAAACAGGATAATCATGTCGGTGGACTCTTCAATCTCCTTCAACACGCCTTTGAGCCGCTCTTCGAAATCACCTTGGTACTTTGCACCGGCTACCAAAGCCCCTAGATCCAAGGAGAATAAACGGCATTTGGCAAGTACGTTTGGCACGTCACCGTCAATGATCCGTTGCGCGACCCCTTCCACGATACTGGTCTTACCCACACCGGGGTCACCAATCAAACAAGGGTTACACTTGGTTCGTCGGGATAGTACCCGAATACACCGTCGAATCTCATCCTCCCGACCAATCACCGGGTCAATCTTGCCTTCACGCGCCATGGTGGTCATGTCGTTGGCGTACTTTGTCAAAAACTCGTATTCTTGCGATGAATCAGCCAGTCGCGAATCAATGCGACGGTTACCCCGGATCGCCTGCACCTGCTTCTTCAACGCGTCAGTGGGGATCTTGACTGCTTTGAAAAGCTGCTGTATAGATGATGTCTCTAACAGTGCCAATAAGAAATGATCCTGCCCCACATAATCATCCTTTTGCTTTTGTTTAATCTCCTTGGCCTTTTGAATCAGCTTTGCGCCTTGGCTATCAGGCTCTGGTTGCTCCGGCGGTGGATTCTGGCTCGGCAGTCGCACCAGGTGTCGGTTAATCTCGCGCTGTGCCTCGCCCCAGTCAAACCGCGCCTTTTCCACTACCGTTTGAAGCAACGACGGGGTGCCATCCGGCTCATTCGGGGTCATTGCGGCCAGAAAGTGAAGTGGGGTGATAAAGGCGTGGCCATTGTTCGCGGCCAGCTCAGATGCGTCGTTAATAATCTTGATCGCTCTGTCGGTCAGTTCAGTCTTGTTTTGTTCCATGGTTTAATAAATAAATTAGTTCTTTTTTTTTAAAAAAAAAAATGTAGTTGGTTGGTTAGAAGCAAAAACAGAAGAGAAGAGAGAGAAGCAAACAAGGTCTTTAAATATTAATCCCGCGGGCCGTTTCCAGATTGCTCCAGAAGGTGCGCGAACCTTCGAGCACTTTCCTCCCAAACGCTAAATTTGGCGGTTGCGCGGCTGTGCTAAACCCTCATGGTCAGTGACATGACTTTTTGGCGTAATACTAACCTTCTAGGATGTTCCAGATGCAGCTAGAAGTAATTAACACAAGACGGATGGCTTCAAAAAAATGTACATTTAGAGTCAAGTCTGATCGTTTGGGTGGCAAAAATGAAAAAGAAAAAAAGGGGCTCGACTGGGAATCGAACCCAGGGCCTCTCGCATTTTGCAGTCGAATTCGACCACCCAAAGCGAGAATTATACCACTAAACCATCGAGCCACGGCTGAGCACTTTTTTTGACGGGCTTACTGAACCCGGAGATTCTACCCGGCTCATAACCTGATTTTTGAGCTTTTCTCCGCCAGTTTTTGCGATTAAGAATTGAAATCATATGGTTAGCTTATTAGGTAAGTGTGGCTATTTAACGGCTAATAGAGGGTCAGTCTTGATTTGCCCCAACAGCTTGAGAACGGCAACCTCAGTCCAACCCTGCATCAATCGTGTGTTTGCGGTAATCTCTTGTACAATCACACTTCCAGCTTTTTGGTCGCAGTCCTCGTAGTCAACGCGGAGGTCCCATCCCTGGACCAAGGACAATGCAGCCGTAACCGGGTGAGCCACTCGAGGGTTAATTGTGGCCACTGCGTGGAGCAGTTTGAGAGTGGTGTATACAGGTCCATGTCGGTTGGCAATGCACCGCCCTACTGATTTGATCCCCTTGGCCAGTTCTAGTTTGGGCCCTTTGCTCATGGTTATTTGGTTCAAATCTCTAAATTGCTTCTCAGTGTTGAATCCACAGCGCAATAACCCCTGTAGAATGTTGTCGATATAGTCATGGTCAAATGCAAACATGTCATTGGTGGTGGTGATGAAAACCTTGCTGCCTCTGCCATTTTTATCGGAGAAGCGCCGTTTATCCTCTCGTTTAAACACCCGAACCTTGCTTTCAACCCAATTATACAACCAGATTAGAGCTCGGTTGCCAGACTCACCGACAAACACAATGTGGTTTCCATAGAACCGTGATTGGGCAAACCCAAAATACCCGACTTCCTCCATATCCTTCAATTGCAGCGTCCACACAGTGTTGGTCTCAAGCAGCTGGTCAATTGGTGTGGAAAACAGGCACCCGCTGGCGTCTAGCAGCCAGATATGGAGAGGAGTGGCAGCGAAAGTGTAGGACTTCCAGTTAATAGGCCGGGTATTTACCACGTGGGGATTGGCAATGGTGACTCCGTCCTCTACACTTTTCACCACCAACCTGCCATCCTGGGCAGTAATGATGAACTTATCCGTCACTACCATCCGATGCAAACCACGGCACTCGACCGAGAACGTGTTCACCGGGCCGTTCTGCCGGTCAAAAACAGTCAGCCACTGAAGGTTGGTATGAATGGAGCCTAGGTGTCGAGCAAACGCCTGTTGTCCATCTCTTGTCGAGGTGATCTCCAATGGGTGCACTGGCCTGCCTGAAACGTCAGTTTCCAAGCTGGAGTGTTCGGGCACTGGGCTAGTGGGTGTATCAGCAGCCGCCGCAAACCCGTCCAGCTGGCGATAGTAGCCATCTTCCGCGACAGAGACCAACTTGGCAGTGCTCTTTTCAAAGTCAAACTCTATGTTAAACGGCATTCCGGTTGTGTCATTGCGGTGCACCAATTGTAGTTTTTTGGTAGGGCAAAGTCGGGCGTCAAACTTGGCATCACGGTTATCCTCAGAAGTGTCAACAACCGCTATAATCTCCGTCCCGGTGACGGCCTCGTTACACTTTAAACTCCTCTCTTCAATATGCGGAGAGCCTAGCTGGTTACAAACCTTGTCGTATTGAGCAGCGGCGTGGTATAAGCTTGAAAACCGCACCCCATCGTAAAATTCTGGGGACCAGTTGACACCCTTGATCCGCTTGATAATCTGCTTCTCATTCACGCATAGAAAACAGTGGAGGTGCCGGCTGCAGCAGGTTAGACTGCCAATGTCTCTCGCGTCGTCCAGCAACAACACCACTTCGGTTAGCAATTCAACTGGCAGGATTGAGATATAATCGGTCATTAGCAAGGTAGTTGTGAGGTGAAGATTGTAAAAGTTGAGATGGGCGCTTGAGGACTTGGGGAGGAACCTTGATAGTTATTTTTGTTTTTGACGCGCGCAACGCGAACACCCACCCCTATAAGGAAAGTCCAATTTTCCTGCATCAAGCGGGATGTAAAGTTAACTTTGGCCCTCAAACCGAACAACTACAGTGAAACGTTAATAAACCCCATACATCGACTGAATTTCAAAGCTATATAGAGCCGTGTCCATTAATTGAAAGTTTAGTTACCAAAGTCCAATGTCTCAATGCTAGATTGTTGATAAATTGGCGCCTTTGCCGCTTTCCCTAAACTGGTTTAAATTGTTGCACGTCAGTGGCGCGGTTTCAATGGGGGCTGCAGTAAATAGTGCTTAGAGCAGCCGAGCAGCCTCCGGCTTATTGCTCAACTAAAGCGCCCGGGGTTTTTGTCGCGTCCCCCTAAACGCTGGTTGGGGTTGCAGATAAAAATCCGTTTTCCAATTTTCCAACCCAACCACACACCGCTGAACTTTGAATGGACAACCAGATATATATTTGGAAACCTGTCTATCGAATGGTATGAATTTTATCTCAATTGAATGGCTGATTGAGTCGCAAAAACGTAAAAAATTTTTTTTTCAAAAATTTCACCTCTGGTATGCACAATCCAATCAAAAATCTATCTGGAATTGGCGTTTTGGCCGAGTTGGTTAAGGCGAGAGATTAGAACCACGAACTATCAGTTCTAGCTTATTATCTCTTGGGCTCTGCCCGCGTAGGTTCGAATCCTGCAGACGTCGCTTTCTTTTTTGTCTCCTTTTTGCGACTGAAATTTTTTTTTTTTTTTTTTTTTTTTTGGCTGGTAATAGATTGGATGTGTTAACTATATGATTCTCACTGTACACTTCATAGCCGGTATAAAAGAGCTACATGCGATTTTAATACTTCAGGCGGTATATGGCTGTAGAGACTGATCTCGCGCGGTTCAATTTTTTTCGTTTGATCCCAACACAGACGGCTCGGGTAGTGTAGTGCGCGGGAAAAAAAAAAAATTCCTTGAAATTTTTTTCTCATCAATCGACATTCACGAAACCCTTTAATAAAAAATGCATTTGATGTACACAAACGGCGCTGACGGCAAGCGAATCTACACCTTGAATAAGATGACCGAGGCAGGCGAGATCACCAAGTCTGCCCACCCAGCTCGGTTTTCTCCAGACGACAAGTACTCTCGACAACGAGTTACCCTAAAGAAGCGATACAACATGCTGCCTACTCAGAGTAAGTGAACCTTCCGACCAGTGATCAAGAGAGAAAACTAACAAATTAAAAAAAAGCTGCTAGCAAACCATTGTAAGCTGGTTTATGACCTTGTAATTTATCATTTATCATTTATCATTTGTAAAGACGTTAATGCAATCTTATTTATAAAGTGGCCTGATTGATATGCATGTGATCCGCAGGCGCTTGGGATATTCTTATATATATGGTGTGTGTAGCCCGGCCCCTTCTTTTTTCATACACCAACAAGGATGCCTCAATACCCATCCGATGTTTACGGCCTGCCATCAACAGATCATTCGCGATGGCGGCTGAAATGCGATAAACTCGGCAAGCAAAACTGGGTGTACTTGCGCGACGACGACCACTTGACGAGAGACCCCCCGTCAAACTTTACCTCGTACCAACTGCATTTGCCAACGTTCAATCCTGAACAAAACTCACCGGCAAAGACGCCGTTTGAAGCGGCAGGGAACTGCATGAAGTTTTTATCCTACATTCAGGATGACTGCGGGATCTTCCCGTGCCAGTACTCGGGCCCAATGTTCATGCTAATTGGGTATGTAGTAGCCAAGTACTATTGCGGAGTGTCGTTTAGCGAGGAGGAGAAGATTGAGATCACGCGGTATTTAGTAAACCGAGCGCATCCGGTGGATGGCGGGTGGGGGTTGCATACTTATGACAAGAGCACCTGTTTTGGCACCACCATCAACTATGTGATTCTACGGATCCTGGGGATGGACCGCGAGCACCCGGTCGCCGTCAAGGCGCGAAACACTTTGCATCAACTAGGCGGTGCGGTTGGCAATCCGCATTGGGGCAAGGCCTACCTTGCCATCCTCAATATTTATGAATGGGAAGGGGTCAACCCGGCACCCCCTGACTTGTGGATGCTGCCGTACTGGGTTCCAATCCATCCGGGGCGATGGTGGGTTCATACGAGGGCAATTTACCTCCCGTTGGGGTATCTGTCTACAAATGAGATTAAAATGGAGCTGAATCCGTTGTTGGAGGAACTGCGTGAGGAGATTTACGTCAAGCCGTACCAGTCCATCAACTTTGCCCGTAATCGGAACAACGTTTGCGGGGTGGATCTCTACTACCCTCATACCAAGTTGTTGAACCTTGCCAACGAGGCGTTGGTGTTTTTTGGCAAGTATCTCCGGCCGAATTGGTGGCTGAAACGGACCAATGATTACTGCCGTGAGCTGATCATGAAGGATCTGGAAAATACTGATCATTTGGCGATCGCGCCAGTTAGCAACGCAATGAACGCCATGGTGGTGTGCAACGAGTATGGCAAGGACTCGCCCGAGTTTCAGCGGTTCCTGTTCCGATGGCCTGATTTTTTGTTCATGAGCGGTGATGGCCTGATGATGAACGGTACTAATGGCGTTCAAGTGTGGGATGTGGCGTTTGCGCTCCAATACTGCATCATGGCTGGGCTGGCCCAAACCCCAGAGTTCAAGGACTGCTTAGTCAAGGGGTATCGTTTCCTGGTCCGATCTCAGTTTGTTGACGACACTGTTGAGGGTAGTTTCCGTGACCATCGGGTAGGCGGCTGGCCATTCTCCACCCAAACCCAAGGGTTTACTGTCAGTGACTGCACCGCAGAGGCCATCAAGGCGATTATCATGCTGCAAAACGTGCCTGGGTTTGAATATCTCCAGAACGAAATGCCGGTGGAGAATTTGTACAAGGGGATTGATGTGTTATTGACGTTGCAAAACGTGGGCGACTTTCACTATGGAAGTTTTGCCTCGTATGAACGAATCAAAGGCTCGGAATTGGTCGAGCTGCTCAACCCCGCAGAAGTGTTTGGTAATATCATGGTGGAGTTCCCATACGTGGAGTGCACAGACTCTTCTGTACTAGGATTGGTCACGTTCCGCGAGCACTTTGACTACCGATCCAAGGAGATTGACGAAGCGATTCAAATCGCGTTGGAGTATATCATCGGCTATCAACAACAAGATGGGTCGTGGTATGGTTCATGGGGGGTTTGCCACACCTACGCCAGCATGTTTGCATTGGAGGCTCTATCCACCCAAGGGTACACCTACAAAAACAGCGAGACTGTCCAAAAGGGGTGCGATTTCCTTATTAAACACCAAGAAGCGGATGGTGGATGGTGCGAAAATTTTAGATCCTGCGAGATTCACACTTGGGTGCGCGACGTGGAGAGCCAGGTTGTGCAAACTAGCTGGGCCGTGATTGCACTGCTACTTGGCGAATACCCGGATCAAGAGGCAATCAAACGTGGGGTGCGGTTCCTAATGGACAAGCAAAACCCAGACGGGTCCTATGATTGGAACCATGTGGAAGGGGTGTTTAACCACTCTTGTGCTATGGAGTACCCAAACTACAAGTTTTACTTTACCATGAAGGCCATGGGTATGTATGCGATGCGATATGGCAAGGAGTCTGTAGTTTAGAGAGTAATCACACGCGCTTCATGCGTCGCCGCGTGTTCTATTTCTGGGAAATCGCCGATTGACGAGGCATTGACCAGTCGCGTGACTCTGTCGCGTCCGGGTGCTGCGAAACGATGCGCGGCCGCTGATGCAAACAGTCGCAACACTCCTCTTATCCCCTTTCGACCCGATTTTATCCCGTCGTATTGTTTCTGAATATCGTCAAACAACACGAGCTCTTCCCCATGCCCCTCGTGGATATGACCAAACACTACTAACCGTGGTTTGACTCTACATAGCTCGTTATTGAGATGCACGTCGCCACGATCCCCATCCATGTGTGATGCAGGAGGCCCATGACAGACCACAATATCCGTGTCGTTTGGGATCTTTTGGCACCAGAGGTCTAGAGTAGGTGGATGCTGAAACGCCCACAACCCCCCGCTTTCTACAGACTGGGGTGAACCGTACACCTTGACGTGTCTGTTGCCTACTTCCAATAGAGTGGCCTCGTCTTGCAGGTAGATAATCGACCCCCATCGCAAATCATTGGCGGTTTTCCCCGGCTCAATTTTTAATCGAGGGTGGTGGCACTGCGCCTCGTCCAGTAACAAATCGTGGTTACCAGCGATGACCACTTTATACGAATGAGGCTGCTCGTTTATCCAGTCCAACTGCTTTTGAAGCTCGTCAAACGAACCCATGTTGGTTAGATCGCCAGCATGGATAAGCACGTCACCACGGGGCAGTGGAGGGCGGGTGGTATGCGTGTCTGAAACGCATACAACCTTGATATCCCGTGGCTCCATGTCATCCTCGTCTAATCTCCCCTTTTCAAACTCATCGTCAATCTCGCGTCGTTCCACCAACTCCAGTGGCGAACGACACCATTCCACTAACCCGTCCGCTACCCCTACGAGCTGTTTTTGAAACGCTGAAAGTTCCACTTTCTCCTTACGCGTGTACACCGCAAATCCTCGTTGCTGGCTGCTATCCAATCGACGAATGTCCGGTCTTTTTGCCCCTGACATTTTTTCTCGTTTTTTCTTTTCTTCTTTCTTTCTGGTTGTTGTTGATGTTAGCCAGCTTTGCTTTTTCCAAGGGCGGGCATTAAATTAAATATGCAGTCGGTGCAGCCTTTGTCTCGGTGTGGAGTGAAGAATAAAAAAATAATTAAAAAAAAAAAAAAAAAAAATTGTCCGCTCAATTGGGATATTATTTTTTATCGCGTTTTTCTAATGTTGGGTGAGATCCTAGTGCCATGGCCGTAATACCCCCTGATCACCCTGCTATGGGAGATATATTCCTCGATTTCAACGGCAGTTGTAATCCAATGGTGCTTGACATAGGACATTTGTCGCTCAATCCGTTTCTCCAGGTTGCTATCTGTGCTCCTTAGATCCAGAAACTGCCACGCTGGTTTGCCAGTAAAGATAACTGGCAAATCCCTCCCACGCGACCCGTCATTCATGTGCAGTGTGAATTGTATCTGCCCGCCAGGACGGATCCATTGTGCGAAATCTGGTTCGTAGGAAACCACCTGGCCGCATATCCGGTATTGGAGTTTGCTTTTGGTCGCAGCAGACTTTGCCTCCATATCAACCATCGAAACCAGCTTTAGATCGTTCAGGCTGAATTCAATGTTTGGGTTGGGCGTGTATTCAAAATCCCCTTCTGGCCATGACTTTCCCTTGGCATAGTTGATTGCTGGGGGTGAAGGCGGGCGCTCAGTCACCGCTTCCGCTGGAACTACAACAGACGATGATGAACTGGTTTGGGATTTTAGCAGCGACAATTGCGCTTTCAGGTCTCGAAGTTCATCAAGAACCGCTGGACTGGCGGCTACATCTCGAGCTGGTTCAGTCGTGTCTGGTTTTATAAACTTGATAGGCGCCGAGTGGCTTTCTATCGGTGAAAGTGATCGTTTCCGTGGATACTCCTCATCAAGCTCCAAGTACGTGGCAATCTCTTGAGGAGTTGCTGGGCGCACTTTTGCTCCAGTTCGAACGTTAGCAACCAACTTGCCTTTACCTTTTCTCGCAAACTTTGCTTCAGATATGTAAATCTGGGATGAATTGCAATTCTTGTACTCGGTCTGAGCAGCATCCCAAAAACTCACACCAATTTCATGTCCGCTACCCTCGAGCACTGTTTTATCGTGCACATCCACCATGATATGGTTATTCCCCTCGTGTGGGAAGCTACAATCAACGACCAAAGCACGAGGCACTTTCAACCCTTCGTAGCTTAATTCGACCAACTCTTTGAGGGATATTATTTGATGAGAGCGCGTAGGCGTGGACGGCATTTGACTGCTTACAGGTGAATAACAACTATCCTTGTTCATTAGCCGGGTCAATTGTAGCCCCCCAGATGATGAGCTTCTGGCCAGGCTAGAAAAACGTGCGCCAATTCTATAATTCCTCGGTCCCCACTCCCTATCTTCTTTTTGCTGTCTTGTCAGCCGCCAAATATACGCCTTGAGATACCCTGATGTGTCCTTAACAACCCCGTCGGCCGGTTTCACACCCATCATTGCGATTATATCGCCCTTTTCCCAGTCTGCATCTTCTTTTGTCATGCCATATTGCTCCAATCGCATTTCAACCGGCACAGACGCGTTATGATTAGACGGGTCGGTTAATTTGAACTGGTAGTAACCCTGCTTATACACCGGGGTTGAGGCAATCTCGCCTGCAACTGTTACCTTCTCCTTGTACTCTCCGCGGAGTTTCTGGATATCCGCTAGACTTTGCTCCAGGGGCGGACCCATATTATGGTACTTTTATTGTCGTGAACGCGAAAAAATAAAAGATTTTAATTCGCGTGGTACAAATGTGCTCCCAACACTTTGTCACGTTTGAAATTTTTTTTTAAATCCCGAACATGATCCGACCTGGACCACGCCTGATTGGATCTATACGACACTACTGCCCTGCACCGTTCCCCAAATACAACCGATTTTTCAAACAGACAAGAATGCAACAAACTACCAAACACAACGCGCCATTGGTATGGGTGGACTGCGAAATGACCGGTCTTGACTCGCATAAAGATCATATTATCGAAGTGTGCTGCTTGCTAACTAACGATAACCTGGAGCTTATTGAGGAAAAGGGTTATGAGGCGGTGATCCACTACCCAAAGGAGGTGATGGACCAGATGAACGATTGGTGTATTCAACACCACGGGGATAGTGGGCTGACAAAAAAGGTGCTGGAAAGCACAAACACGTTGGAAAAGGTGGAATCGGAACTGCTGGAGTACCTGCAAAAGCACATGCAAAAGGGGACTGGTATCCTGGCGGGCAACTCAATCCACCAAGATCGGATTTTCCTGCTAAAGGAGTTTCCAAAAGTGATTGACTTTTTGCACTATCGACAGGTCGACGTGTCTACTATTAAGGAAGTTGGTAAGCGGCACAACCCGCAGCTTATGAAAAGCGTGCCGGTCAAGAGCAACAGCCACACCGCGCGCGCCGATATTCTTGAAAGCATCTCCGAGCTTAAATGGTACACTGAGAATTATCTGAGACAACCCCAACCGCCAAAGAAGGTTGACATGAGCAAGCGTTAAGTACCTGTACTGTAGCTTATTACATGTGCCTTATAGGCTTGGCAACTTTATGCCTCGCGACCCGAAATTCGGCGATGATCAGATTGTCTCGTTTTACGTTTTACGTTTTACGTTTTACGTTTTACGTTTTACGTTTTACGAGGGGAGCGTTTCCAACCGTGGCACTGGATTTGGCACCTACCGGCTAATGTAATGAACAACCGGTACGAGATTATGCAGAGCCTGTTTGATAACGAAAATGGCGGTGGGAAAAAGTCATTCCCTGAGCAATCCCGGGGTATCATTATCAAGCTGGGGGTGGCGCCTATTGCGCACGCGCCCGCGCGCTTACTGACCGTCGCGCTTGTGGTCGTGCTAAGCGCCGCACTATAAATATAAACAAACCAGCTCCCAATTTCCTTTCTTTCCCCCCTCAGACACCCCTCGCTAGTTATCAAAATCGTTTAGCGCCCCTCGTTTTGCGTATTATCCAAAAAAAACAAAACCACACTCCTGATATTGAACCCAAAACTATAACAGAAAATGCCAATCGAACTAATCATGTCCCCGGTGATGCGACCGTTGGTCACCGCCAAGGCCGTTCTATTCCACCCACACCGGCAGTCCAGTCGCTACATCCCCAACGTGATTGATTTGAACGAAAAGGCAGAACAAGTCCGCTCCTACTCTGTCAAGAAAGAGTTTGGCAAAGGCGGCAAGCAGTTTGACGTGTTTGACAACAGCAAATCTGCCACTACTGTGGACCAGCGTCTATACTACATGGTGCGGTCACGTGCCGTCAAGGGCGCGTACAAGTTTTACACCCAAGGCGAGGAGGAGCCAACTGCGGCGATCCGAGCCGGGCTACGGTCCAACGTGTTGTTGATGAAAAAGCCGGGTGACAACCAGGAGCTAGGGTGGCATGTGGTTGGCCATCGGGTTGATGCGATTGATTCGTACCGGTTGTTTGAGCTCGCCGACGGCAGAACGTACCAGTGGACGACGCGCGGGAAATACTTGGAGCGGGTGCACAACTTGGGCGAGAAGGAGTCGGAGGTGCGGGAACGGGTGGCGCGTGTCGAGTCCAACGGACAAAAGGGGTTTACAATCTGGGTCGACGAGAGTAAAGTGCCAAGGGAAATGGCACTGACCACTGCGATGATTAGTTATATTGACCAGTGGAACACTCAATACGGGGTTGGGGGTATTTACTACGCGTACCAGCCGTACCAAGTGCGGTGGAAGCGTGACTAGATTGTTATAACGTTAACGAGTGCCGTTCGTCCTAGTCCTTCAGGATTTTAGTACCAGTCAAAAAAAAAAAAAAAAGAAAAAAAATGAAGCTTTGAATGTATAACGTAATGTCGCACATTTTATGCGGTTAAATTGCCGGTACACGGACTCCGGTCTTGGCAACGCTCGGCGATTTACGACATTCGGCAGCTAGTTGCGCGCCCCAACCCACGCAACGAACCAAAAAAAAATCTCATCTCATCTAATCATCTACTGAGGCCCAAACAAGGTGTAAGTACAGTCCTGGGTTTTTTCTTGGCTGAATCCCGAACATGGCCAAAACCCGGCTGATTCCTACTGTAAAAAAAAAAAAAAAGAAAAGGTTTTGGTAGATCAGATGGACAGGGGCTGTGCGGCTTTTTTTTTTTTTTTCCTTCCCATCCATGGAACAATACGGAATTTTATACCGGCTGCATGAGTGAGCGCGCGCGACACACACACACCGGCAGGTACAGTAATAAACAGCCATGATGCAACACCAGTCTTATGTGTTTGAATCTTAGTGTACTGTCCGTACGGTACAGTAAAGATATATAAAAAAAGCTGAACGTGGGATGGGTTGCTCTTCTATAGAATAAACGTTCCTGACCTGATGTGCCCTGATTCGGCGAGGTTTTTTAAAAGGAGGCTGAGTTTACGGAGACCTGCCCGGGACAGTTCCGCAGAACCATTCTCGAGCTGAAAAGATGGATAATTATACAGTAATGAAATGATAAAACGGCGCTTGAGGGGAAAATGAAGGGGAATAACGTGTTTTTAATTTCTGCTTTTGCAGGTCTGTGCGGGTTGAACGTTAATGGGCTCCTCTTTTTTATACCTGTTCGAGAGGCTTGGCAAAAGTAAGTGATGGGGGGACGGCTCTCCTGCATATCTTTTTTGTATAGGAGTGGAACACCCTCCAGTTCAAACCTTTAAAACTGCTTAGCTTACGGCAGAACTCTTAAAAACTATATATTTGCTGCTTTTCTCCTCCTTTTTTCTCTCTTTCTTTCTCTTTCTATTTTTTTTTTTTGATTCTGCAGACAAATACGATGATAGGAAAGTTGGCGCTGATAACGGCGCTGGCGTCATTAGCGCAATGCAAGGACAAACCCGACCAAGCCATTTTCGGATCTCGGCCGGATATGATCCCCGCTGAGCTGGTGGTTCACACACACGAGGAAGATCTCACCCACGACGGGGCGATTTTCGTCTCGCCGTGGAGTACTGGTGATTTGCCAGGTTTCGCACCGGGTATCGGCCCACACATTTATAACAAAAAGGGAGATTTGATTTGGAGCGGGTACGGGTCCACAGGTAACGTTATCGGCAACTTTATGCCTCGAGATTCGGAATATGGTGACGAGGAGATGGTGTCCTTCTACACTGGTCAGGTGTCTGACATTGGCACTGGTTATGGGAGCTACCGACTCATGGATAACCAGTACAAAATCACAAAGGAACTAGGATTGAAACTACCGTATACCCACGATTTCCACGAGTTTCAGTTCACGGGCAAACACACGGCCGCGTTCTCCACCTATCAGCAGGTTCACATGAACCTCAGCGCTTACAACCAGGATTTGGAAGACGGGTGGGTGTGGAATTGCGTGCTTACTGAGATTGACACCCGAACCGACGAGGTTTTGTTTGAGTGGAACTCGGTGGACCACGTTGCCATTAGCGAGTCCCAGACTATGGACAAACTGAACGATTATGGGTATGCGGACGGCCAGGCGTTTGACTACCTTCACATGAACTCTATCGCCAAGGATAAACTTGGCAACTTTTTGATGTCCGCCCGTCACACCTGGACTGTTTATTATATCGACGGCAAAACTGGCGAGGTGCTATGGCGAATGAACAACAGCGAGGGCGGGATTAACGATTGGGATATCGATGAGAACGCAACGTTTGCCTACCAACACCACGCGCGATGGGTTGAACCAAAGATTATTGGCGAGAAGCAGGAGGATGGGGTTCGGTACATGACCATTTTTGATAACGAACAAGGCGGGGAAAAAGAGGCGTTCCGAGACGAGTCGCGGGGTATCATGCTGAAATTGGAGCTATACCACGACAAAACATTCAACTCCACCGACAACTCCAAGGGTAAGGTGGGTAAGGTAACCTTGCTACACGAGTATAGTGTGGATGGTGACCAAAAAGTATCTGGCTCGCAGGGGTCCGTGCAGGTGCTGGACAATGGTAATGTGTTTATTGGCTGGGGTAACGCCGGGACCGTGTCGGAATACACCCTAGAGGGGAAACAGATTTTCTACGCAGATATCGACGACAAGGAACGACCATCTTACCGTGCTTTCAAGGCCAAGTGGCATGGTACACCTTTCCAGGACCCAGCCATCAAGGCCAGTGCGTTCCCGGATAACAAGACCACGGAAATGGTGTTTTCATGGAACGGTGCCAACAACGTTGCCGAGTACCAGCTGTATGGCGGTGACTCAAGAAAGGATCTGAAAAAGATCAAAAAGGTTAAAAAGACTGGATTTGAGGACAAGTACACTGCGGATGATGTCTACAGCTATGTCAAGGTTGAGGCGCTGGCGTCAAACGGGTCCGCGCTTGCCGATTATACCACATTTGTTGACTACTTTAACGTGAAAAAGTACGATGATGTGGATACTGAGCGGTTTTCAAAAGCCACCGCCTCGCGAACCTCCTATGAAAAGAGCGACTCCACTTCTCTGTCCACCTCCATGGTCGGTCTGTTCGTGGCCATGCTGATTTCACTTATCTAATGTATTTTTACGAGTAATTTTTTTTTAATTAATGAATGATAGAGACGAATAATATTGATACCGCTGGGTACCTTTTTTTATTTTTTATTTTTTTACCCCGACTTTTTCTTTCTTTTGTGATGATCAAAGAAACCCTTTTTGTGCTGGCTGCACCCGCACCCACCTCTTTTTAATATTTCAATATAAAAAAGCATGGCCGTCCCTTTCCCCACTTTTTCTAGCGACTTATTCTTTTGAACCTATTTTTTTTTTTGTTTTTGCTTCAAGAAACCCAGTAAAAATGGTGAATAAAGGCGGAAATGGTAGTGTTAAACGCACAGGCCATCGGCGCCATGAACGGCGTCAACATCGACGGCTCAGCAGCAGCGATATGAAAGACATCAAGGTAGAGCCTGGGACGTTTGTGCGCAAGTATGAAATCCAGCACTTTGATAACGCAATTGACAGCGGATCTGACAATAATGAAGAAGTGAGCCACAAGTATTTTCCAGATCGCGATCTCCCCTCCAAGCGCGCGAATACTAGGTTTCGTCGGCACAGCACCCCAGCCGAGCTTCAACAAGAGTGGTTGGAGAAGCTGCGGCGAGTAGAGGAGGAGCATCCGGTGGTAAAGAGGTACATTTTCCGACGCAGTAGTATGGAGCCTGCATTATCGCGCATTGTCAGCTCGGACTCTGAGTCGTCGTCGTGCGGGTCGTCGGACAACGAGGAAGAGTCGGAGCTCCGACACGCGGGCGTCAATCTTCAGTCGTCCCATCACCACCACTCGGCGGGCGGCGCGCCAAAGTTGACAAGGAAACAACGCCGCCAACAGCAGCTTAGAAAGAAAAAGAACAAACAGCTGGAACAGCAACAACCAAAAGTTAAAGAGGTTTATGCCGATGACTCTGACAGTAGCATCGACTTGACGGAGATTCAGGAAATCGAGAGGAAATATTTTAAGGAGCAACGGAGATTGGAACTACAGAGGCTGACTAAAGAGTGGCACGAGCAAATGAAAGTAGGCGGTGGGTTCAAACAACAGTCGGTTTTTTTGCCACCCGAAGTGCTTGACCTGATATTTGAGCAGCTTCAGGGAGTGTTTAGCGTGGACATTATCTACGTTTGCAAGGCGTGGTATTCAGTTGGGATCGAGCATTTGTATCGGGAGCCGAGATTAGACTCGTACAATTATCGAAAATTTGTCGAGGCGTTGGGCAACAAGTCCAAATTAGGGTGTTTTGTCAAGACCTTGAACCTTCGCAATATTATTCAGGCGGGCAAACCCTCACAAACCGCCAAGTTGTTAAGGCGGTGCAACCAATCCCTTCAGGTGTTTATAGCACCTCAGACCAGTTTTGGTTACGCGCCGTCAATATCACTCAAAAACTGCAAAAATTTGAAAACCCTAGATTTATCGCTAGTTTCAGAAACGGTCGATTTGCGGCTGTTATTCGCAGCGATTTGCACCGCGACTGGACTGGAACGGTTGGATTTCCCGCGTTCCTCCATCTACTGCCAGGATTATGACAACCACCAATGGCCGCAGAATATTTGGAATTTGGGGTTATCAGGAGGGATTTCCAACGATTTTGTGACATCATCGGCTTTTCCCAACACCATCACCCATTTAACACTGAGCCATTGCCCATTCATCAGCTCAGAGGCGGTTAGAGCGCTATGCAGTCGGTTTGGACCCAATTTAACCAGCCTTCGTGCCTTGTACCCTCTCCCTGCATTACGACCAAATACCTTTGACTCGGTTTTCAAGCTCTGCCCAAAGCTAGAAAGCTTTATAGTATCGGTTGATTACATTACCCGATATATATTCAGCGAACCCAACCTTCTACACGATGAATTTGGGCGCGTCCAGCCTCACCCGTTAAAGCATCTGACTATCGATTCATCGGGATCTCTGGGCCAGGCGCGTAAAATCGATGCCGATGACATCTCGCTGGCGGTGCTAGACGAGAAACTGCCTCGTCTCAGCCACGTGCGCATTTCGAGCAAGATGGGGTGGGACCCTAAAGCTGAGGAAATGTCCGAGCTGGCAGAGGTGTTGGATGATAACGGCGGTGGGGTGTGGATTTACAACATGCTAGATTAGATAGTTGCTTAGACAGTATGTAATTTATTTCAGGGGTGCCGCCTGCGCTGGGTTCGGAGGCCCCGATTTAGCCGATCAGTGGCAGCTCGCTTGAGCCTGAAAAAGGTCAAGAGGGAAAAAATAAGAAAGAAAAAAAGAAAAAGGCCACGCATCATTGTAAGGGACAAAAAAAAAAAAGTTTTATTTATAACCATCACATCACCTTTCTTACATTACAATTACACTCTTTTTTGACTTCTAAAGCTTTTTCTCTAACACGGCAAAAGAGTTTTTTTTTAGGAATCAATTGTGACACTCCCGAATTCTAATTCCTGTTCGGCTCTTTTTTTCTTTCCTCTCTAATTCAACAAAAAAGGGTCCAAAAGCTAAGTGTCGTTTTTTTTTTTACTTATTTTTAGTTTTGTTTTTTTTCTCTCCCTCCTTTCTTGAAAAAGACAACACGAAAAAAATAAAAAATGTCGAAAAAAGCACCTTCCAAAGGTGGAGTTTACCAAGCGGTAGACAACGGGTCGTATCGGTCGACTAGCGTGCCGGCCACGCAAGCCAAGGAGCGGTCCCTGGCCAGCAAGTGCGACAAAATCTTGCTACCAATTGTGACTGTAGTTGCGGTGATTATCCGGTACTGGAAGCTCTGGGAACCAACCTCGGTGGTGTTTGACGAGGTGCATTTTGGCGGGTTTGCACGAAAATACATTATTGGACGGTTTTTTATGGACGTGCATCCACCACTAGCCAAAATGCTGTATGCGGTGGTTGGGTATCTAGCGGGCTATGACGGTGAGTTTGAGTTCAAGAGCATTGGGTTGAATTATTTGGCCAATAACGTGCCATATGTCGCGATGCGAATGCTTCCTGCCACAATGGGTATCCTCACCATCATGCTTGCCTATGCCACTTTGAAAGCATCCGGCTGCAGATCAATGATTGCGTTCTTTGGGGCTGGGCTGGTTACTATTGATAATGCGCTTGCCACTCAATCCCGGTTTATCCTACTAGACTCTCCTCTGCTGTTTTTCATTGCAATCACCGCCTACGCGTACAAAAAGTTTGAAAACGAGGTTGCGTTTACGAAAGATTGGTTCCGGTACTTGTTTCTGACCGGATTGGGTCTAGGCGCCACTGTATCCTCCAAGTGGGTTGGTTTGTTCACTATTGGGTGGATTGGGTTGCTGACTGTGTATCAACTATGGTGGTTGTTGGGCGATTTGAACGTGACGCCAACCAACTTTTTCAAGCATTTTGGTGCTCGAGCCGTGTTTTTGATTGGGGTTCCAGCCACTTTTTATTTGCTAATGTTTGCCCTGCATTTTGTCTGCTTGGTGAATGATGGCGATGGCGCGTCGTTCCTGTCCCCAGAATTCCAGGCCACTCTGCAACACTCCAAGCTTCACGGTAATGTTCCAGCCGATGTCGCGTTTGGTAGCGATATTACTCTTCGACACGTTAACACTCAAGGTGGGTATTTGCACTCTCACGAACACATGTACGAGACCGGTTCCAAGCAGCAACAAATTACACTATACCCTCACCGTGACGAAAACAACGTGTGGGTTGTGGAAAACATCACCATGCCAGAGGCTGGGTATGAATTTGACAAGATTGACCCGGTTTTTATTGAAGATGGGGCGATTATCCGACTGCGACACAAGGCCACTTCCCGACGGTTGCACTCTCACGACCACCGACCACCAGTATCTGAGCAAGAACACCAAAATGAGGTTTCTGCGTATGGCTATGAAGGGTTTGACGGTGACGCGAACGACAATTACCGAGTGGAGATTGTGGAGAAGAAGAGCCAAAAGGGCCCGGCGCGGGAACGAGTTCGAACCCTGCAGACCAAATTCAAGCTGGTCCACACCATCACTGGCTGCACTCTGTTTTCGCACAATGTCAAGCTGCCAAAGTGGGCGTTTGAGCAACAAGAAGTGACGTGTATCAAGGGCGGTACCTTGCCAAACTCGCTATGGTATATCGAGTACAATGAACACCCACGGTTCAACGAAAAGACGGAGCGGGTCACGTACCGAAAACCATCGTTCCTAGAAAAGTTTATCGAGCTAAACCAGGTCATGTGGAGCGTGAATGCCGGGTTGACCGAGACCCACGCGTGGGAATCGCGGCCAGAGTCGTGGCCAATCATGAAACGGGGCATCAACTTTTGGGTCAAGGACCATCGACAAATCTACCTACTAGGTAACGGTCCAGTTTGGTGGACTGTGACTGCGTTGATTGTGACGTATATCGTGCACAAGGGTATCTGGGTGTTGCGATGGCAACGAGGGTACACTGACAATGCTGGTTGCAAGGACTATAGCAAGTTTGACTCTGGGTTTGGGTCGTATCTGCTTGGGTGGGCGATTCACTTTTTCCCATCCTTCCTAATGGCACGACAACTCTTCTTGCACCACTACTTGGGATCCATTTACTTTGGGATTTTGGCACTGGCCCAATTTTGGGAGCTTTTGGTGTCTCGGTTGATTCGAAACAAGTTTTTGTCTTATTTGGTTACCGGGCTGTTCTTTACTAGCGCCGCTGGGTGGTACTGGTGGTACTCGCCGCTAATCTACGGTACCCCATGGACCAAGGAGCTTTGCGAAAAGAGCAAGTTTATGGATATGGACTTTGACTGCCCATCCTTCTTTGAGAGTTATAAGGAATATGACACGTATACTCCATCGGTGGAAGTGGCCGAGAAGGACAAGACCACTGCTACTGAGACTGTGGTTGAGGAGGTTGCCGAGGGTGAGAATGAGGGTGAAGCTGCTGCCCCAGCTAGCGATGGGTTGATCGCTGAAACTGACGACGTGCGAGTCGTGGTGGCCAAGCAAGAGAAAATGTCCACCGACGACACGGCCGGTGAATCATCCAAGGTTGTATACCGAGACGCGGACGGCAATGAGCTGGCGTCTGAGGATGTGGACCGGTTGGTCGCTGAAGGCAAGGTGGAGGTGCAAACTGTACATGAAGAAAAGAAAAATTAGGTAGTTTAAAACAATGAAGAAATATTTTTATCTATTGCGTTTTGCGCTTCTTTTTGGACTCTAATTGGAATGGGAATTGAGTCGAGTGTTTGTGGTAGTGGTGCTTGTTGATGGGGGTTTTGCACTCGGTGACGTTTGGCCGCGCATCATCGTGCACCTTGAGCTCAAGCTTTTTTGTCTCGTTCTTTTCTTCACTCATTATTTTTTGACCACCCCTTTTATATACAGAGAAATGGACAATGATGATAGGACGGTAAAGTTGCTAGAGGCGGTGGACACGTATCAGGAGCAACAGAAAAAGGCGTTTGCCAAGCTGGGCAGTGGGTTTCTCGACCTAGCCAGAGCCAACTACGCCAACGATCGGAATATCCGCTACGGGCAGGATTTTTACAACGAAAGCGCGCTAGAGGCAACTAGAGTAGTCACGCTTGATGAGGGGATTATCACGACAAGCAAACGGGAGGGTAAAGACTCAATGGCCATGTTTGGGATTCTTGGTGCACCAGTACTGCGCACCGCCCAGACTCAGTTCCAGTCCGCGCTTGATGAGTTGGTGGAGTTGGTAAACGCGGGTCGGGCGGTGGAAAACGCACTGATCCCTAGAGGGGACGGAAAAAAGAGAGGGTAGCAAACTAGCGTAGTTGCTGAGATAGTAGTGTTATAGCCAAAAAAAAATTGTAGCGCCAGAGCACATCGCGCCAGTGCATATCATTGAGTTTTGCATGTCGCTCCACGTCTCGCGCCATTTGTCATCAGGTTGGTACATTTGGTAGCCATGGTCGTCAATACATCCACCGCACAGCCGTTTAGGGTCTAGCATTGGCATGTTTTGTTTGATAAAATCGCAACAACAGTGCTTTTTTAGCAAGGGGTTTTACTGTTTGCAGGGTAAGGCTGACTCCTGGTAGGCGCGTGGCTGATAAACCACAGTATTTCGACGGTTATACCCCCATCGACATGCATTTTCAAATCCACTATCGGTTTGACAAATCTCGTCCAAATTTGTTGGATATGTATGATGACCTGGTTTTCAAAACTCCTCGTGGTATCGGTGACGGCAAAATTCTCTATATCCTAAAGGCGTCGGTATTCTGGCCTCTAATACTGAAATGTGTTTGATCTCATCACCTCTCTCACAGAGTTAATATAACCTGGCAAACGGTCGTAACGAACGAGCTGCACAATAATAATAAAGTAGTCTGCTGGTGAGCATCAGCGCTACTATATCTTTATCCGAAAGGTGGCCCCGTCACTTGCTGCACCAACATATAATTGCCAAAAAACTTGGACCGATATTCGTCCAACATTGTATTAATCATGCATTAGGTTATTATAAACAAAACATTGGCCGTCTATATCATTAGAGATGGCTCGATCTGGCCGCGTTTGGACGTTCTGGGCACTTGGCTATTCCGCTGGACATATATTTTGCGCTCTCGCTACATGGACGGCCGTAGGTCCATTGCAAAGTCACTAGCAACAAATTTTTCGTTTAAAGTTGCGTTTGGGTGGTTGTACGTTCATTTTCATCAAAAGAAAACACCAGGGGTATAGTATGGTTATAATGTTGGAAGCATAGCAAAAGCAGTTGACAGAATACTTTATTGAGATCAGCAGTTTTATAAAAAGTGGAATGGCGCTTAACCTGAAAAAAATAAAATAAAATATATATAATAAACAAACACACGCCACAAGTCTATTTACGCACCAGGAGGCTTGTCGCTCCACGTCTCGCGCCATTTGTCAGTGTAGTTTTGACAAATCTCGACCAAGCTTTGATGGACTCTAATACTGAAATGCGTTTGATCTTACCACCTCTCTCACAGAGTTAATATAACCTGGCAAACGGTCGTAATGGTTCTCCTCAGTGATTAACACTCTAGGATGGTTTCTACTCGAGTACGTTCCAATACTTTGCAAGTTTTCGGTTGTTGTTGCGATCAACAGACGGGCAACTAATACAGGGAAAGTTGATGGTGAAGTGAAAATAATATAATAAATACAAAAAATCTAATGATTAAGCGCTGCGGCGGGGTTGGTCGCGTAGGAATGTATGACGCGCGCTTTTTCTGGGCCTGGGCCTGGGCCTGAGCCTGACCAACATCACTGGTCAATCTCAACTTTTTCCCGAGACACTTTTAGAATCAAATCATCGCACTGATCCAGCAGCTTTTCCTTATCCTTCAACACCACCTGCCGCTCCTCCTCAATCTGCTGCAACTCACTCTCCAAAGCCTTGAGTTTGTCCAGTTGGTCCTGCTCAGTGGACTGAACACCAGGGAGCGAGTCTATCAGGTTATCAACCTGCTGTGTCTTGAGCACCAAATCCCTCGCCAGCTCCTGCATGTTTGTGGTCAGTTCTTCATCAGTCGGTTGCGGCACGTTGGTATCCACCGCCTTTGGATCCTTATCACTCAACGGCACAAAATCATGCGCGTTGTTCACATGGTTCAGTGACGAGTAGAATTGCGTCACCAGCTGGTCCAAACACGCCTGCAATTGCGTCAACCGATCTATATCCATCTTTTTGTTATTACCCTGTTTTTCTGTACTGTCAGTGGTGGTGAAAAAAAAAAAAAGAATCCATCTCGGAGGCCGGAAACAGGGAGGGGCGGTTGGGAGACAGGTCACGTGCCGGTATGCAGGCTTGTATCAAGAACTCGGAAACACCCCGCCATGCCAGGTAAATAAGCCAGGTGACATATGATTGTCCTGTAAGGTCCGCCGCTGGGAAGGAGGGAGGGGACAGATACCCACATCCAAATCGAAAACGATGGTCCCGCCCATCATCATCATCATCATCGATGCGCTTCTCCCGATTGGAGTTGAAAAAAAATAAAAAAATACCACAGTTTCCCAATCGGGCGGTTCTACCCGCCCGACTGGTCTATAAACTGTACAGTTATACAACACTGCAAATGTCTGTATTAAGCAATTAAATAATAATGTTACAATTTTTAGAACCACTCAAAGTCGTTGTTTGACTCGTCAACGGTACCCAAGAACCGGCGCCGGCCAGGGGAGGTATTGGTATGGTTGTAGAATTGGTGAGGGTGGGCGTTGATACCAAGCCCATCCTTTTTATGCATCATTTGCCCGCTAGTCAAGTGCAAATTGGACGCTGCTGCACTAGCACTCGACATGCTCGCCGTTAGCGGCACGTTATAGTTTCGCGCTGAATCGTTTGGAATAGATGTGATTGGTAGGTTAGGCGTCGGCAGCAGCACACTCTTCCGATCATCCCCTCCTTGTTGTTGTTGTTGTTGTTGTTGTAGCTGCTGCAGCTGCTTCTGAGGAGGTTGGGAAGGCTGGGGAGAAGCATGGCTGCGTCGCGAGCTTATGCTCATCATAGCCGCCGAGGCATTGGCATTTGGCGAATAACACGCATATGCGCTTGTAGCCCCGGAATAGTAATTATACGATTCGGCGTTGGAGGTAGTCCGAGCAGTTGGCTCTAGCGCAGCATGCGCTTCTGGCATGGAATGTAGCAGCCATTTCTGCTGCTCCATAAAGTCACCCGTATTTGGGCTTGCCGCCCACGACCCAAAGCTCTCAATTGACGGCTTTTTGTCAACCTGATGGTAATAATGATGCTGTAGAGGTAGAGGTTGAGGTTGAGACTGCTGATACTGGTGCAAACTGGATGATAACGCCGGTGACGGGCTCGCAGATGTGGCTGGCGTGTTGTGAGCACTAAAACTAATCTGTGATACGGGTCGAGTGCTCTTGCTGCTGGTTGACATCAAACTTCCCATTGAGTTTTCATGCTTGTGATGCGCTGTAGTAGTATTTCCTGCTACCGGACGATGAGGCCGGAATGGCTTGTTACCCGTCCCATTAGACCGAGCACTCTGAATCGACTCTGACCTTATTAGATTCTTGTCGCTACTAGACCCCTTGAGATAATCAGCATCGATATGATTGGCATGGACAAAGTTGGTTGGCGCGCTGATATCCGGCTTTTGTCCACTACTATTATCACCCTGTTGATGCTTGTCTCGGTTGATAAAACTCATAATCCCAGACCGAGACCGGGAATGAGACGATGTAAACGAACTCAACGAAATTTTGGAACTAGAGTGTTTATGGCCAAATCCTTGAGTGGATTGCGAACGATGATGCAACCCTGCGCCCATGTCCACCCTTTTATCGTTATTTGCAGTAGCCCCGCGTTGGCTGCCGAATCGTTTAAGCCCGAAAAATGATTGACTGTTCCGCTTGTTGCTATTTTTCTTTTCTGGACTGTTATTACCACTGAGATTTTTTACCGAACTGGCAATTATCGTATCGTCGTGCATTGAATCCCCATCCTCTTCGTCGTCCTCATCGTCGAGCCACACTTTGTTCATGGGCGGTGCTTTAAGTAGCGAGCTCCGATTCCGCGGGGTGTCGGTCACGCTGCTTCTATTAATGCTGTTCGGCGCTGAGGACGGCGCAGGGGACGTTGGAGTGTAACAAGGGTTAGGAGTTGCTGATGCGCTATTGTTGCAATAAATAACGGGGGTGATTTGTGACTGCAGCACTGGCGACGAGATTTGTTTTCTCTCCCCGCTATTAGACGCACTGCCATCAATTGAACTTGCTGTGGATTTGCTTCGAGAATGGAATGGATGGCGAAAAGACTGCCGTAACGAGCCTTTTCGTTCCATAATTTTTTTTTTCTTTCTTAAAAAGCGCCCAGTGACAAAAACTCGCTTGTTTGAAAGATAAACTTTGTAATTGAGCGAAAAGTTTAAAGATTGAGTAGAAAACAAAAAAAAAAAAAAGAGGAGGAAGAGAGAAAGAAAAGAGAGAGGGAAAAGGAAAAGAAAAAAATTTCAGACAGCTGCTTGTGTGTGTTTTTTTCCAACTAGAGTGAGTGAAACGTGTGCATATGCATAAACCCACGAGTCAATTGATTGTTGTGATTGATCAATTGGACTTGTAGTTTTAATATATCTTTTTTTTTTTTTTTTTTTTTTTTTTTTTTTTTTTTCTTTTCTTAGGTGTTTTTTCTTTTTTCAAAGTGGGAGAGAGAGCTTGGGAAGCCGATACGCCTGGGTACAGTAGTGTCCAATTTTGACAAAAAACCGGGTGCTGAAAATTTTAATGTGGTAACAGTTGGCAAGCGTTATGCATAGCCAAGTTTCAGAGTACCAAAAACAGAGGCAAGACAAGCCAATCACTCAAAAGTCTTGATGCGTGGGTTAATTTTAAGGAGGTCAAAAGTTTTTTTTTAGCCGTCCACGAGGCTTACCAGTGCTATAAGGAGAACGGGCTTTTATATACTTCTTAGGGCCTACTCGTGATTAGCTAAAACTAGTAAGTGCTATAGACAAGAAAATCCTCAAAATCTGCTCCCCGTAGGTACCCCATGCCTAGCTCAGCTCTAAGCGTGCAAGCAAAATAATAATATTTTTTGTTATTATTGACTGACTTTGCAACGGTTTACTGTACTGCATACTATTGTATTGCAAAGTAGGCAGAGTCGCGCACCCCCGCTTTGGCCGTCTATACACTCCCCTCCTCTCAACCCATGCAAGGTAACGTGTACAATCAGAAGCCAAAGGAAGAAAGCCCCATTCGGCTGTCACAGATCAGAGGTTATCCAACGCATGCGTCTGAATCTAGCAATGATCGAATATTGATATAATGCACAAGGTACAGTACAATACACCTCGATACTGGCAATTGATTGACAAATCCGTGGTCGCGGGCAACCAATCGATGGGAATCCGCCAGAAAATGGGTAATAAAAGTTTATTTACTTGATACTACTAGCAATAAAAAAGGAAAAAAAAAAAAAGGAAAAAAAAATAAAAAAAAGGTCTCTAGAGGGAACCCATCTTGCCAAATTGGAACATGGAAGCTGCGTTAGTGGAGGTTGACGAGGAAGAAACTGGAGGTAGTTGTGGTGGCTGGTCCTCATCGTGATGTAAATCGTCACCACTACCCAATCCGAATAAAAACCCTAGAAACTTTTCAATATGTTCCAACCCACCAACCAACCGCAGAATTTCAAAAAATATTCCATCGGTTAGCAGCGAATCTGGCCCCGCTTGGTTCAACCCGTTTGAATTGACCACTTGTGGAGGCAGACGAATCCCCAGCTCCTCCGCTACATCAGTCAGCGTGGTGGTGCTATTCTTTGACATGCCATTTTGAGTCTGTTGCCCTTGCTGTGGTTGCTGCACAATCCCCACACTTTTGGCAATGTACTTGACATCGTACACTGACGGGAAGTATTTGAACAGCGTTTTTAAAAAAGACCCTTCCTCAACCGGAACCTCCTTGTTGAGCATTAGTGATAATAAATACCCCAGATCGTACCCACTGTGGTAGGTGATCCAGTTGACCGACTCGTCAAGCACCAACCCGCTAGACAGCAATACTTCGCCAAACGCAAATTGATCGATACCCTCTGCTTCATGCTGTGCAAAGTCAATCCCGCTCTGTCGCAATAATTCAACTCCATCAGTAGAGCACATGTCTTGGTTGACGCTGAATTTGAAGTTAAACTGCCATGTAGTGGCAGTGCCCATGGGGTGGTTGCCAAAATCGTCCGAAAACGTTAGCCCAATCTGGATCATCTCCAGAATGTCCACATTAGATCGAAGCGTTTGGTAGTGGTATTCACTAGTAGACTTGAACGTACCAATTGGTCTCGCCACAATCCCCGGGAATTTACAATCCATCGACACGTTCTTGTATCGTTCAATCACCTGTCGAATCTCCTTCATTTGGTCCTCAAAGTTCCACTTCCACACGTTTCGTACCAATTCCACCGGTTGGCTTTGTGAACCTTGCGCTGATGGCGGGACTCCCATCGCTGCTGCTGCTGCTGCTGCCTGCGCTTGTGCAGCAGCCATTGCCTGTGGAGGCGGCATGCTCTGACTCTGCCCCATCATCATATTCGAGCTCTGTGGTGGCATTTGATATTGTTGTGGATGCTGCATTTGCCCAAATCCCGGCGGGTAAACCTGTGGATACTGGCCAGTTGGCGGCTGGGATTGACCAAACTGCTGCATTGATGGAGGTGGTGGGGGCACTGGCGGTGGTGGAGGAGGAGGAGGTGGTGGCGGTGGGCCTCCTTGTCCTCTACTTGGAGGAAATGCCGATCTCATACTTTAAAGAAAAAAAATAAAAGTGTCTTGTGTGTTGTTGGTGAAAGAAAAAATGTTGGGTGAGAAAAAATTACATGTAAAATATACTCAAAAAATTGGGAGGTTAAAGAGTACAAAAATCTATGCTTTGACTACACCACGAACCGCTGGGCCTCCAGTTTTCACCTCTCTGGCAGCAACTTGCAAGGCCAGGTCCTTGGTTATGCTAATGACAACCTCGATTTGGCTGCCGGCAGAAACGCCCTCCAATGCTAGCTCAGCAAGCTTGTTACCAGCCCGCTGGACCTTTTTCCGCACAACTTCTGGTTCATCATCCTCCTCATCCTCGCTCCAGTCAGATTCGTCATCGTCCTTTTCTTCCTTGGCTGGCTTTTCTAGAGTCTCCTCGACAATCTCGCCCTTGCCTTCGTAGAACCCAACCAGCACCTTGTCGGCACCAGCGGTAAAAGTCTCAACCTTTCGGATTGGCAAAGGAGTGTCAATATCAACCATTGGCTTGAACTCGCCATTGCCCAGCTTGACACCAATAGCACTAGTGGTATGTGGAGCAACACAGATAACCGGTTGTAGAGATTCCTTGATCTCCTCGTCTTCGAATTGAGAGATCAAAGAGGCTTGGATAGCACACCCTCGAGCAATTAGTTCGTTAGTGTTTAGAGCCTTGGTATCAGTGGATGGAGCAACGACAGTAGTCTTGCCGTCAAACACTTGCTGCAAAGAGGTGGCAATCTTTGGGGTCGCAGACAACCCACCCACTAGCAACACCTCGTCAATATCCAAAAGGTCCAAATCAGCCTTCTTGACAGCTTTTTCAACCAGCTCGTTCAGCTGGGTAAACACTTGTCGGCCAGTTAGTTCAAACCGCAGTCGGTTAACAGTGGTAGAGTAATCAAACCCACCGGCTAGAGACTCCACGGCAAAGTTGGAAGAAGTGGTGTTTGATAGGGTAATTCGGTTAGCTTCAGATTCCGCCTTCATCTTGGCCAGAGAACGGGCCTCGCTCTTTGGGTCGACATTGTACTGCTTTTCAAAGTCCTTGGCAATGTAGTCAATCAACGCAGAGTCCAATTGGGACCCACCCAATTCGTAGTCGTGTACAGTAGCCAACACGGTAAAGTTGCCGCCTCGAGACGCGATCACCGCCACGTCAGACCGGATCCCACCAAAATCAGCAACCACATAAATCTTGTCCTGTGGGGTTACAGAGCCTTCTCGGGACACGTGAGCCAACAGGGCAGCAGTTGGTTCGTTGATAATCTGCAACACCTTCAAGTTGGCCTGAGCCGCCACATCAACAATCGCCTGTCGCTTGGTTTCATCAAAATCAGTTGGCACGGCCATCACGCACCCGTCCACTTGCTTACCCAAGTAGTCCTTGGCAGACTCTCGCAATCGGTCCAAATGTCGAACAGCGACCTGTTCAACAGTCATGGTCTCTTCTTGTTCGTTCTTTACAACGGTAAACGCAGCCTTACCATCCTTGTCGATTGGGTGAGCAGAGGCGTGGCTGTTGGTTGGATCAATCTTGGCGTATGGCTCGCCAATAAAGTCTCGAAAGTTGACAATGGTGTTTTTGGCGTTTCGGATTAGTTGGGCCTTGGCTTGTTGGCCGTGGTATTCATCACCATTCACGTAGGCAATGGCGGATGGGATAGATCGGTCACCATCTTGGTTGGCAATCACATCGACCTTGCCGTCTTTTTCGTACGCAATGCTGGAGGCGCTGTTGCCGAATGATAAACCAATAACGGTATTCATAATTTTTTTTCTGTCTTGATTGTGTCTGGAAAAAAGCTATGAAAAATTTTGATCTCAAATTTTTCCAAGTGGTTTAGTGGACCGCGCGCTCCCAACCTCCTCCAACTTCCTTTCCATCTTACAGAGTATCTATATCACAATCAAACCTTTCAACAATAAACAAATCAAGAGCATGGCATTCTCCAACCCTGCAACATACAAGAAAAAAGCAGGTACGTTGCGGTCGGCTGACGATGAAAAGTCGATCCAATGGAACGCGACCGGTGGAGACGCGTCCAAGAATGTAGTGCTGGGGCTGTCTGAAGTGTCCAACATGAACAAATCCCCAGCATCTAGCGCCAAGAACATTCTCAAGGTGGTTACTATACAAAACGGCGAGGAGGTCAATTACATGTTCTCATTTGGCACTCGCGAGTTGTTGGATGAAACGACACAGCAGGTTGGTGAGCTGGTTCGGGCTCACAAAGCCGCGGAACAAAAGGCAAAAGAAGATGCAGAAAAGGCGGCTGCGGCGGAGGCTAGCAACAAAAAGCTGGAAGAGTCAATCAAGCTGGATACAAAGAGCTTGTTGGCCAACCTTCAATTGCAAAAAAAGTTTCTAAACGAAAATAAAGAGTTGGGAAAGACGTTTACCGAGACGGTGATTAAAGGTAAAGGTGGGATCAGCCCGTTGGATTTTTGGGGCGAACGAATCACTTTGCTACGATCATTTGCGTTTGCACAGAGCCAGAAACGAGGGCGGTATAATGTCCTCAGCACGATCCGTCCAACCGCGGGGGATAATAACCAGCTTAATGTGTCGCTGTCGAGAGAAAAGATTCACGATATTTTCGAGCAATACCCAATCGTGAGGCAGGCTTACAACGACACGGTGCCTACTATTTCAGAGGGTCAGTTTTGGGCGCGGTTTTTCAACTCTAGGCTGTATAGAAAGCTCAAGGGGGAAAAGATCAACCCAAACGACGCGATGGACGCGGCATTGGACAAGTATCTATCGTTAAACGAGGAAGCGGGTAGTAAACGGCGGTTGGAGCAGGAGGAAAACTACCACGTGCCGCAGTACTTGAATGTGGAGGGTAACGTAGAGAACCAACCCGAGACGTATGGGAACCGGCCTGATTTGACCATGCGAGCTGGTAAATCAGGCACGGATACGTTGTCATTGATGCGGTCGTTTAACCATCTATCTGAACGCATGCTGTTTGATGCCAACCGCGCCAAACCAATTGATATGACGGGGGACAGTGAACCCATAGGGCCGGTTGACAATTATGATGACTACATGAAGCTGAGTGATTTGGACGAGGATGAGGATGCAGATGATTTGTCGCATTCGGTTCGGTTAAAGATGAACAAGAGTGGTAATGAGGCGATAATTTCGTACAATAAGGAGGAGTTACGACACGCTCAAACTGATATGAAATCGGCTCTAGAAGGCCAAATTGATCTTAAACAGGTTTCGGCGAATCATGAAGAGGTGGTTGCGTCCAAGGAGCAAGTCAACCAGACGATTCGGTTACGTGCCAAGGAGGCGTTGTACAATGTCGACTCGAATGAAAATTGGGGTGGTGGGGAAATGAAGCTACTGGATGAGATTCAATCATGTCATGCCACATCGACCGAGTTTTTGCGCCATTTTTGGATCCATTTCCAGTCTGGCGATCCGAACCAAGCTCTGGCGCTTTCTAAACTAGTGCCCGCTTTAGAACGAAGCATTGAGCGGGTGGATGACGTTGTGAAACGGGGTAGCACCGAAAGCGACCAGCAAAAGATCAAGACGAGTTTGGGACCGCTGGTAGTGTCGCTAAGGCTGGCAATTGACCGGTATCAGAAGGAAATGGCCAAGCAGAGCGCTATTCCATAACTTATTTATCAATTATTGCATTTTTTTTTTTAGTTCCTAATCCTAACTTCTAATGTGCTAAATCCGATCTTTAACTTTTTAAAGGAAAAGATCGAGCTCAAACTCAAATAGTACATGATATAATATAGAATCAACCAGCTGATGGTTTTTATACGCAGCATGCAAGGGTATCAATACGGTATAGCAAATAATCACCTGCAGATCGTCGGCCCTGCCAAATGTATGTACCCCATCCTCCGACCCCGAGCGCACACGAAACCCCCCAAAATACCCCTATTTTTATCCCCGCCCCGTACTCTCAGCCTGCTTTTTTCATTACCCAAACATCTAGCCATTAATACCGCATATCACTTTTCTTGCTCGATTGCTATTGTGTATTACTGTACTGTAATAGTTGCAGAAAGAAAAAAATAACCAACTGGCTAGGCAGGCTACTCCACTTTTTTCTATACCAAAGCTTTGAGAAGTGCACCCATCACACATTGCTCGTCTTACCCAGCAATACGACGATACCGATGCAACGAAAACCGGCCCAACTCCAGCTGCGGAAGCACAATGTGACTTTGGACACTGTGCAAGACTATGGCTCGAGCTCCTTATCTGCTGACCTGAACAAGGCCAACTCATCTTCCACTAGTATTGACCAATCTGGGGTTGAGGTGGGTAAGGAAAATAAACAACCCGCAACCGAGTCGTCACCGCCACAATCGATATACTCAATCCACCACGAGTATAATATCCCAAGCACCGCGGCAAAACCCTCTCTGGTGGCGCTAGGCCCTGCATTGCCGCTTGTTCTGGCGCTGTTGCCGGCCGGAACCGCAGTGTTGGCGGGTGAGACAGCAGGGGTGTTTGTGACTGATACCCTACTGCTGACTGCTGCTGCGTGGGTACTGTACATTATGCGAGAGACGACCTGGAGCCAATGCCGCCCAGACGCGTCTGCCAAGCTTCCCGCAATCATCTACATGGCCACGCCAGTAGCAGGTGGGTTATTGCTACGGTTTGTCCGGGAGCAATTGTCCGTGGGGTCCAAACTGGTCACTAATTTTAATATATTTCTCTATGTGGTGCTGGAGACTGCACGTGGAGGGTCCAAATTAGCCAGTCTATCTGATACTGTTAGAGATCAATCGGTGGTTGATGATAGGAGGATGGTGGACCCACTTGTCGAGCAGTATGCGGAGGCAATTGCCCGGATAAACCACCAATCCAGCCAGATCTACAAACTCGAACAAGATGTAAAGCACTCGGCGAGCAAAATTTCCGCTCTGTCCCGGCGCATTGACGAGCAGGAATCGGCAATGCACCAGGAGCTGTACACAGTTTGGCACGGAATGGACCAGATTTCAACAACCCCCAAGCGCCAGCACCAGCACAATTCAATTGCCCCGACAGCAGCAGCAACAACAACAACTCGGCGGCAATCCAACCCGGTCATGGCGCTAGTAACCCTACCCTACCGGTCACTATACTGGGTATACTCATTACTCCTGCGAGGCGCGTCATTTGGTACCTCTGCCACCACCACCTCGACCCAAAAACCCTAGTTGTTCTATTTCGTTCCATTACTTAAGCGTTGCATTTTATTATTTAATACAGTTTAATACAGTAACTGGTCAAAAGAAATAGGGTTTCCAAGTGGGCGCGAGGTCCCAGAAAAACAACAGTCACATAGATAGTGTGCCAAGAGAGAGTGAGTGGGCGCGCGCGCAGCATAAACCTCCCAACGTTGGTACGGTTGGGCACAGCTTGCAACCCCGTGATATGCGCGCGCAAGCCCACTCTTTCTTTGCGGGTGGGTGAGCATCAAATATATCAAGTCCTTCTTCCCTCTCTCCTCTCTTCTTTTTTTCTTAACCAACCCTCTGAAAATGAGAGCTAAGTGGAGAAAAAAGAGAGTTAGACGATTGAAGCGAAAGAGAAGAAAAGTGAGAGCTAGAAGGTATGGTGTTTCCCCCGGTTACAATGACAATGATGAGATACAGTGCTAACAATTTTGCAGCAAATAAACAACTCGCCCAACTTGACCAGTAGTGACTGGACGGGCGTTGGTATAGATACATATGCTAGCGTCTGTTTTGCGCGATTTGTAGCTTCTACTTGATTTCTTCCATCAATGAACAAATCCAAATGTACAAATTTTATAAGATTCTTTAAAAAATTATTTTTTTTTCCTTTGGAACCTATTTTTCTTGCTGTGTACGTGGCGCCATTGTCTTTCTATTATACCAGTATGTCATTGTGTATGTGTGTGGCTAAGCGCAAATGCTGTGAGGTTGTAAGGTTAAGCGCGCCCCGGCTAATCGCGGAGCGGAATTGATGGGGAGCGGAATTGGGCCACTTTTAGACGCGCGCCTCTTTTACACGCTATTAGCAGTTAAAGGTATCCGGGAGCGATATCTATAGCCAGAACTGAGAGCTCATACGTGGCAATTTAACCTTTCAAACCCTTTATTGTAAAATGACTCTGATGTTATGTTTTCAAAGGAGCTGTGATCTGACAGCGTCGCCGCATTAAGGCCGATGGGGGAGGGATGCCGGGGTGACCTGCCGATAGCTGATGAACCCCGCGTTTTTTTTGATGATATTTTTCCTTCTCGAGCGCAAAACTATAAAAGCGTACCGAATTCCGCCTTCCTCTCATCCCTCTCATAACTAAACAACGAATACTAATTTTAATATTATTTAAAAAAAAAATGTCAAGCGTTGCATTGGACGGCACTGTATCTACATATCTATTCGAACGAGTCAAGCAGCTAGGCGTGGGTAGCGTGTTTGGTGTCCCTGGCGATTTCAACCTGGCGGTGCTGGAACATTTAGAAATGAACACTGACCTGGAGTGGATTGGGTGTTGCAACGAGCTCAACGCGGCATACGCGGCGGATGGGTACGCGCGGGTGAAACGGCGCCCTGGGTTTCTAATCACGACCTATGGGGTTGGTGAGTTGTCGGCGTTGAATGGGATTGCCGGGGCGCGGGCCGAGAGCGTGCCAATCGTGCATATCGTGGGCATGACGGGTCGGCCAGTCCAGGAGGAAAAGCTGCGGATCCACCACGTGCAATTGGACCCGGTAATGAGCGAGCCTGACCACTTGCTCTACACCCGTTCCTCTGACCCGTTCTCTGTCTGCAGCGAGGTTATTACGGATCTGGAAAAGGCCCCACAACAAATTGATAACGTTATCGAGCAGGTTATCAAGCACAGCTCACCAGGGTATATCTATCTACCAGTTGACATGTTTTTGCGGCCTTGTGAACAATCCGGGTTGCAAACCAAGCTGAACCTGACATTGGGTCCGGATTGCGATGCAAATATTGCTGAAAAGGTGGCCAACGAGATTGCCGAGGCAATGTACACTGCCAAGAACCCATGCCTGTTGGTGGACATGTACGCTGAGCGGTTCCTGACCCGAGAGCAGATGAAGACGTTTATGGAGCGGACCAAAATGTGGACTTATACCTGCGCGCTGGGCAAGGCGGCGATTGACGAAAACCACGACCAGTTTGTTGGGGTGTACAATGGGTTGGCGTCTGCCGGTGGGGTTGCCGAGGCCATTCACGCCAGCGATTTGGTGGTCAACTTGGGGGTCATGCTCACTGACTCTAATACCGGTGGGTTTACGCGTGAAATTAAGGACGAGAATGCCATCTTGCTCCACCCACGGTATGTCAACGTTAAGGGCAACCTACACAAGGACGTTAACTTTGTGCCAGTGTTTGAAAAGCTGGTGGAGATTTTGGACTATTCCAAGCTTGCAACTCCAACGGGCTCCAAACCAGAGGTGAAGGATGTGGAGCAAGAGGACCCATATGGTGAGGGAATGATCTCGGAGACTCAATTGGTGGAGACGCTGACCAAGTCCATGCAGGCTCAAGACACCTTGTTGATTGAGACTGGTACTTTCCAATTTGCCGCGGCGGACATCAAGTTGAAGGAAAATAGTGATTTTGCAACGCAGATTTTCTTTTCATCGATTGGGTATACGCTGCCTGCGGCGCTAGGCACTGCGATTGCGCAACGGGAGCAAAAATCGTTGGGCCGGACCGTGCTGGTGGAAGGCGATGGCTCTGCGCAAATGACTATCCAGGAGCTGGGCACAATGATGCGACAACGGTTGAACCCAATTATTCTGCTCATCAACAATGAAGGGTATGCCATTGAGCGGGCTATTTTTGGCCCAACCCGGAAGTTTAATGATATCTGTCCAGATTGGAAGTGGACCAAGTTGTGTGAAGCCATGGGCGGTACCGACGAGACTGTGGCAAACCACGTGGTAAAATCACAAGCCGAGCTGGATCAGTTGATGCCAACCTTGAGCAAGGATAAAATGCACATGGTGGAGGTGTTTACGGGCAAGTTTGAGTACCCATGGCGTCTAAAGTACCAGGTTAAAAACATGGGCGCCAAGAACTTTGCCATGTTTGCTGATTACGCAAAGAAACACGACAAGGTATAGATTGTGTATTTTATTAAAAGAACCAGAATATTGCATTTTTTTTTCTTCAACTCTGAAAACCTTAGAAGCCTTTATGAACCCGATCAGTAGATAAAACGCGCCAATCGATTCGTACTGGGTTAGATTAATTGAAAGAATTTAAGGAAAGAGCCTTACTACGTATTTGAGAAAAAAAATGCATTCATTCAACCCGACAACCCGTTTTGCTGCTTGAACCCATCCCAAGCCGAGTTCAACGTGATAAACACAGCATTCGCCACCATCTTATGCTCGGTGGTCTCTGAATCGTCAATCTTATCCGGGTGGGTCTTGGCCACCGCCTTCATATACGCAATCTTGACTTTTTTGGGCATGACCAGATCCGCCATTGACACGCTCTTCCATTGCAGCTCATCCCACAACACTGTATCCAACGACGCCAACAACGCGCGCATGTTATCCTCCTTGCCCTGCCGCCAGTTTGCAATCTTCGCCTCAATCGACTCCAACAGCACCTGCCGCTCGCTATTCATCTTTTCTTGAGCTTGGTACTGGTTTTTAACCCGACTAACCGCCGCCTGGCCCTCTTTTGATGTCGGCCCATTAGACGCCGGGGCGCGCTTTGACGCCGCCGCTTGAGGCTTGGGAGGCGGCGCCAGTGCGGCTTGACACCGGCGCCGACCCTCTAGCGCTTGTTTGTTTGAATACCCATTATGCATCAACAGGTTCCAACAATCCAACGCCTGCTGGTACTTTTCCAACTGCTCGCTCGACTCGGCTTTTTTGGTAACCAACTTGGCCCAAATATCCTTCAAATTCTTGCCCTCAACCGTCTCCCCTTGCCCCATTGACGACCCCACAATCAGCACCCCTTTATCAGCATCGTCGCACGCCAGCTTGGCATCACCAGCTAGCAAATGGCATTTGGCCCGGTTTGAAAGTAACACTGTAGATATCAGGTGCTTTGGTGGGGCCGACTGCAACGCCTGGGTAAAGCTCTGCACCGCGTGCGCGTAATCACCCCGTTGATAAGACTCCATCCCGGATTTTCGCGCCTGGCTAATCATATCCATCGCAGTCGGGCTAATCACCGGTTGTTGGCGCGCTTCTTTCTGTTGCACTGGCTGTTTCTGCGTTTGTTGTTGTGGAGGAGGAGGAGTAGCCGGCTTGTTTCTATTTCGCGGCGAATACATCACCTCCTCGTCCGGTTTGGAGTTTTTAAACCGCTGGGCCCGCGAAACAAACGGATCTGGGGTTTGCGTCTGCCGTTGAGGCGCTACGTCCTTCTTGGCAGCCGGTCGAGTCTCGCTGCGTGTGCGCTGTGAACTTTCCTCCATAACCTTTTGATGCCTGGCTTGCCGAGCTGATAAACCAGACGGAGGTTGTTGAGGCATATCCAGCGCATTAGCCTCTGGGCTCTCTGTGGTAACGTCAACACTCTGCCCCTTGTACTTTTCCGCTTCCCTCATCCACGCTGGGGTGCCGTCGTTTGGCGCCGACTGATGCTGATACGTCTCAATCGCCTTGGCAACGTTTTTTCGCCCTTGCTGCCAAAACTTGCCCGCTGTCGACATGAATGTGGCGCTAAAGTCTGTAGCAAGCTTGCCAATTTCCGTATCTTTATACGCCGCCAATGGGTTCTTAAGCTGATGTTGTTGCTGCTGCTGCTGGCGGCGGTGCTGCTCTGGATCCATCTCTTCCTGCTCATGTTTTGGTCGCGTCGCTTTGTGCGCCTGATTCATCAAAAAACTAATCGCCTGGCCAACATCCAGCCCAGTGTCGGTATTCGCCAGCGCTTCTCTAGCCTGCTCGGCCGAGAACCCCATATCCACCAGCTCCGCAATTGGGCCGTCCCGAGGATCATCCCCTGGTGGGTTATTAGACTCCTGGGGAATTGGCGATTCCTCCCGCACCGGCGGCGGTGGCGACTGTGGCGGCGGAGGACTAGGCGATTTGGGCTTGACAGGTGGTGGTGGCGGCTTGTTGAACACATCAAACAGCTCATCAATATCCTGACTTGGCTGTGAAGATTGAGAAGATGGCTCACTCGTAGTCGAAGATGGAGGCTGCATTGGCCCACCTAGAAGGTCCAATCCGGACCAGCTATCCTTCGACTTTTGTGCATTCTGCTTGTCAGCTTCAGCTTGCAATTTCTGCCGCTCTGCCAGTGACATTTGTGACATTTGCTTCTTTTTACCCGCAGTGCCAAATTTGGCAGTAAGATTGGCAAACGAGTCATTGCCCGAGCCTGGTGTACCCGGCCGTGAGCTTGAGCTACTGTTCGTCCCACTCGGCCTGGACGACGACGACGACTGCGTCGGTTTCAGCAGATCCGAAAATGGGTCCATCCTTGTTTTTGTGTTTTGATTCAATGAGGTGTTCAACATTTTAAATCTTCACGCACTTTTTTTTAACCCCCGACAAACTCTCCCAGCCTCTCCTCTCCAGGGCGGCGGCACCTCCGACTTTATATATATAACCAAATCGCCCCTATTTTTACATACAGTATTTACAAGCTGTCTAGGAACTGCGACACGCGTTGGACAAAGTCTGGCAACGCTGCTTCACCAGAGCCTGGGCCAATATTATGAGTGGCACCAGGCACAATTCCACTATGCTTTGACCATTGAGGTGAGACTCGTGCCCACCGTGCCACTAAACCCTGTTTATCAACAAACTTGGCACACTCGTCCTCCCCACTGTAACAAACCAGAAAGGGGGTTTTAATATTGCCAAAAGTTTGTTCAAACTCCTCGTCAGTTAGATAACTAGAAAAGTAGTCGTCGTCTCCGCGTTTGCCAATAAGCGCCTTGAACCGGTATGCAGTAGTGGCCACTCCTCCCAGCCATTCTTCACACACCGCCATTGGGAGCACTTCCTGTCCCTTGCCCTGGTCAATATACTCCTTTTGCACCCAGTTTATAATCTGGTCAATCTTTACTTCCCCTTCTTCGTGTAGAGCGTACTCCTGGTCCGAGACGCAGGCCTGGAGGATATACCCGGTAAACTCGTCCCAACCTTTACTACTCTGGTTTAGAGCGTGGTGGATCGCATCTTGAGTGCCGGTGGAATGGCCCGCAAACACTAGCTTTTCATACCCTAGTTGTTTGAAATACGTGGCCGCAGTGTTGATATCGGTAATGTCTCTGTCTAGCGACCCCGTGCCGTACCCGGATCGAGTGGAACGGGTCTCAATCTCTGCAACTGCCCAACCTTGCTTGTCCAATGCACGAGCCAAAGGGGCCACGTACGGAACAGTGCCCAGCGCATCGCCAAGCCCGCCTAAAAACAGCACCAAGTTGGAGTGTTTGCCAGTGGATGGATGTTGGACCGAAGCCAGGTTTGGCTCGTAGTTGTGTAAAGTGCAATTCTCAATCATTCCAGTTGGAAAGTTAGCAAGAAAAAAATATTGTCAATATAAAAAGCTTTTTTAAATTTCTTGTTTTTATTATAGGGTACTGTTATGAAAATAAAATAAATTAGTTTACCACTCTGACTCACCAGAGCCTCGCGAAAACACATACTCCTTGCCATTGATATTGGCAATGCCGTCTTTCAGCACGTATTTCCACTTGTTCTTGACCCGCTGCACCTTATCATACAAACACAGCATAATCATCCCTTGCTCATCGTCATCATCATCATCCCCGCTCCCAAGCTCATCCTCCGGGTCGTCCAGATCCGAGTTGATCTCATCGCTCTGGTCGATATCATCCTCATCGTCATCTGCGCCATCCGTCTGGGTTAATAGAATATGCTTGTCACCGTCCTTGACAATGTTAATGGTCATTCGCTGTTGATGTTGGTTAGTATGTTTATTATGCAATTGGTGCTCGACAATCTTGTCAATCTGTTGGGTGGTCAGCGGTACACCAGTCGTCGTCGTCGTCGTCGTCTGGTCGCTTGATCCGTCAGTCTGTGTAATGCCCCCGCCAGGCAGGACCAGCCCGCCACCGCCGTCATTGCTCGAGTCTGGCAAAATCGGGCCGCTCCCATTGTTGGATGGCATCGCCAATTCATCCTTAATTGCGGGAGATTCCGTGCCACCGCCTTGTGGTGGTGGTGGCTGTGGCGGTGCCCCATTGGCACTTGTCGTCTCATCAGGTTTTGGATCCCACGGCATGGCAGCAACGTTCATCTCAGTCAACTTTTTCTGCCATATTGACCGCAGCTCGTTGATCACCTGCTGGTCAACCCCGTTGTCTTCAAAATCGGTCTGCGCCTGCGAAATGACCCCTTCAATAACATTGTTGTATAGCGTCCCCACTGTATCGTTTGACATTTTTTTATTATTAATGCGTGAGCGCCGAGCAAGCGAATAGAACAATTAAAAAAAAATATAAAAAAAAAAAAAAAAAAAAGTGGTTGTCAAAAGGCGAAGTGGCGATTCTTGGGTATTACCTCGCTCCGTATATAAACAAAGCCGGGTAACCCCTCGCCATTTTTTTTCTCCTTTTCCCTCCGCGCTTGGATTAGTAATAGCCTGAGAGGCGCTATTCAGTCTAGTGAATCAGTTCTCCACCAACGTATGGCGGGATACTCAATGTTTAGTAATTTGAAATCTTTGTTGTATTCTAAATGTGGTCCAAATGTGGGCTAAGAGGCGGATGGACATTTGCTTAAATCCAATGGGTGATAAGGGAGGAGCCTTAAACGCCAACGTAATCGCACATGACTGCCTGCCACCTGCGGGTACTGTACTGCTACAGTCTACACCCGCAATGCAACGAATATTATTTGGGCGCGTTGGGTTATGATAATATTCTGCGGCCTATCGCTTAGAGTACTGTAGGGGTAGCAGTTACATGTTGTTGGGAAGGGGGAGGCACCCTTCGTGGCAATTTCTTCAACCCCGTCCAAACATTGAGCAGAAGTAGACTAGCCAGACTAGGAATAGTAAATTGGATATGGAGAAATCCTGCTCTACTATAGGATAGCGGACAAATACCGCCTTTTATGTACTCTACTAAGCTATAGCACCTTGAGGGTTGACGGGTGTGGCGTACCGTATGCCGTGAAGGTGAGACATGCAGACAGCGTATTACTACCAATACACGTGCAAGTGACAGCTCTGACCTACTGTATATGCGCGTCAGGTACCAAACTAACGGGACAATCTGCCTAGAAACAGTTGTCTCAGAAACTTGGCCTATCACTGTTTATCCAGAGATTATGGGAAAACTCCCCCCAACGATTTCACCCGACGTTGTTTGGACCGGTCCCCCCTGCTGTGCATACAACGCTCTGTGACAATTGATTGGCTAGCGCTCACATGGCCATGTGCTTCAGAAAAACTATAAAAGAGGGCTGCAATCTCCTTTTCTTGGTATATTCTCATCTCAACTTTATCAGCTTCTCAGAACTATAAACCCATAACCCAAAGCAAATCTTATCGAAACAAAAAACAAAAATGGCCGCCTGTGGATGTAACAACTGCTCTTCTTGCTCTTCTGCCAAGTGCTCTTGCGCTCAAGGCTCTTGCGCTTGCTCTTCTTGCAAGTAAACCTGGCTCCTGACTCGGACTCTGTGTGTATGTTGGCTTTGTATACTTGTATTGGCTAACCCCAAACTAGCTTTTTTTTTACGTATAAATCGTTTAGTGTATAGACACAAATTTTATATTCCTTAAGCTTTTATTGGCGCCGTTGCAATATCAATCATTAAACCTTGATTGGCCGTTTTTTTTTCTTCCCTTTGGTTTTATAAATACAAATCCGTGGACCGGGTTGTGTAGTTTTGCAGAAGAGTTAATGAACCAACATAATCTTATCCGCGAATTTGAAGAACCTATGCATGGCCTAAAGGTTGATACAACCAACTGGGACTGGAGCCTGATTAACGATTCAGGGTCTGAGGTGCTGACCATCGACCCGCTGGATATATTGGAGTCAGATAAGGAGAGTCCGGTGGAGGAGTCGTCTGGCGCGTCCACCCCTAAACTAGACATTTACATTAGCTCGCCTAATCTCAATCTGCCGATCGAGTCGTTCACGGCTGGGGATGATGAGGAGGACACGCGCTATGCTGCGTCTAGTGTGGAGAGCGAGTGGGATGGGTTCCACTTGTTGGACCCTATCGAACCGATAAGCCCGATAATGGGCAAGGAGGACCAGTTTTACACTATTCCACTTGGCTCGTTTGATACTGGCAGCTCGAACAGCAGCGAGGTAGATATTACGATGGATTATTCCAAGGTTACCCAGGTGCTGGAGGAAGTGTTGTCGCAAAACAGCTCGACAATCACAATGTGCATGAATGTCGCGGAAAAGGATGAGACAAGGGACCTAGGCGACGCACACAAGATAATCGGGCTGTTTGGAGACTTTAACGAGATTATCCAGCACGATTTGGAGACAGAGACAGAAGCAGAATGGGCGGATGTTGAGATTGCCACGCCAGTCATCCCACCCCGTCACTCTGATAATTATCTCGAGCTTGAGGATATCGAGTATATAAAGAAACTTCCGCCGCCGTCCATTGACTGGGCTGGAGCGTTTACGCCATTTTACAAACTAGCCGTGGATGTTGCCGAGCCAGTGTCTCTAGAGCCGAGTCCGAATTTGACCGCGCGGTATACTTGGGACATGATCACCTCGAATATAGACGAGATCAAGGAAAGCATGAAGCGATGGGATCAAATGGAGGAGCAGCTATTGCAAGATAACATTCTTGAACCGATGGATGACAGTCAGCAGCGGACTCAACCAATGACACCATCATCTGAAGGTTCAGCACTATCGATCCAGTCCACTCGAACTCTTTCTACACTGACCAGCTACGATATGAGTATGGACGAGCTTTCACAGTGTATGGAGTTTCACTGCCAAAGTTGTAACGATACGCCAGTGATACCCCCACGCGTGTCGTCAAGGGCTCACCACGCGCATACAAACTATTTTAAGCGCCGACTGTTTTCTAGGTAGTGAAGGGGCGCGCGAGATTTTTCACCGTGTAAAAAAAACAATAGAATTTCCCGATTCCCGTGCAAAAAAACTTCCCAAAAATCTCCTCACCGGATCAGACCGAAGTAAAAACAGTGGAAAAAAAAATTTAAAATCGGTCCATCTTTTTTTTCTTGTTTCCCCATTTCTCTATTCAGTTTTGTAGACCATAACCTAACAAGAAAAATGCTTAAACACACAACCAAACGACTTGCATCGTCATCATCATCAAGGGGGTTCTGCAGCTCGGCGGGTTTGCTACAGAATGTACAGGTGAACATCACAGAAGAGACGACGACGGCACCGCCACGACGACGGCGAACCAACTTTACCGACAAGTTGAACCAGGGCCCGTCGTTTGACGATTTCTTGTCCAAGCGGGCCGCCAACATGGACACTGGGATTGACCCGGTGATTTCCGCACGCAAGGAGGAGAAGCGACTACCCAGATGGCTCAAAACTGAGGTTCCAAAGGGCCAGAATTTCCACAAGCTAAAGGAAGACGTGCGCAAGTTGAAGCTTCACACTGTGTGTGAAGAAGCACGTTGCCCAAACATTGGCGAATGCTGGGGCGGGTCGGACAAGTCCAAGGCCACTGCGACGATCATGTTGATGGGCGATACCTGCACACGAGGGTGTCGATTCTGCTCGGTCAAGACGAACCGAAACCCAGGCCCATTGGACCCTAACGAACCAGAAAACACTGCCGAGGCGATTGCCAAGTGGGGGCTGGGTTATGTAGTGCTGACCACTGTGGATCGAGATGATCTGATTGATGGCGGCGCGCACCATTTTGCCGATACAGTGAAGCGGATCAAGCACAAGGCGAGCCATATCCGTGTCGAGTGCCTCACTGGGGATTTCCGCGGGGATATGAACATGGTCGCGGTGATGGCCAAATCCGGGCTGGACGTGTTTGCTCATAATGTCGAAACCGTGGAGGATTTGACCCCATATGTGCGGGATCGGCGTGCCACTTTCCAACAGTCATTGAATGTACTACGCACGGCAAAGGAGACTGTCCCATCGCTGATTACAAAAACCTCCGTGATGCTGGGGTTTGGCGAGACGGATGAACAGGTGGAGGATACACTGCGGCAGTTGCGCCAGGCGGATGTGGATGTGGTCACGTTTGGTCAGTACATGCGACCAACTAAACGGCACATGAAGGTGGCAGAATACGTGACCCCAGAAAAGTTCCAGCACTGGCACGACCGCGCCATGCAAATGGGCTTCTTATACTGCGCATCTGGCCCGCTAGTCCGGTCATCCTACAAGGCTGGCGAGGCGTTTATCGAAAACGTGCTAAACAACCGTCAAGTCAACATTTCCAAGTAATTGCATTGAAAGAAAAAAAAATATTAAGTGATAAATAATTATTATTAGATTAAGCGAGGGATGGTGGAACCTCAATTGACCGAACCTTGGTCTCATCAACCGGCTCACCGTCAAATATACTTTGATAATCTGCCATCAACCCGGCAAACATGTTTGGCGGGATATGCACCGCAGGCGACGTGACAATGCTTAGATTCTTTAGGTTCATTTTGTTTAGCGCCGAGTTTTCCAGCACCTTTGTGAAAATCGAGCACAGCACATAGAGCAAATCATGATTGGCACTAGGCAACTGATGCACCAGGCTGGTCAGCTCGTTGATGCGCATTTGTAGCGGTTGCAAGTTGAGTGCCTTGCGGAAATCCGCCTGCATTGGGTGTGGGATTAGCGTGTCTGGCAAATCACGCAAATACTGCTTCAACAAGCTAGTCGCGGTGTGGGTCTCTGTACCCATCGCCTCCATGTCCACGTCAAACTCGTGGTTAAACCGCGATTTGAGCATCTTGACCGTGGTCGAGCTGCCACTTAGCCGAAATAACCCTTCTTCATACCACGCGTCATTTTTATCCAAAACCTGCAAGCATCGAAACACTACAGACGGCACAATCTTGCCGCCAATATCTTTACCGCTTAGTTCCACCGCTCTGGCGAGTGGCACGCCAAACACATGCTCGCGGTTCTCGTCAAAAGTCTCCGAAGTGCTGCTCTCGCTAGTCTCTTCATTATTACACCCCAGCTCGTTTAACGCCTTTTCAATCCCAGTGTCTCCGCAGCTCTCGTTCAAATCCTCGTCAATCGGGTCGCTGCCTCGTTTGAACAGCCGCAGTTTCCTAGCCCCTGCAATCGCGCTTTTGGGTCGGACCCGCACATCGTTATACATCTCGTCATCCAGAGTGCCCTGATGATCCCCGCCCACTGATGCGTGGCGGAAATACGGGTGGTTAAACTGATTATGGTGAGGAGATTGAGGGGTTAGCACAGTAACTGATGACATGCCGTCATTTGAGGTGATGGAAGGGGGTGGAGATAGTGTAGAGTTGGAGTTGCGATGCCGAAGCGACATTGACCTGTGTTTCGACGGGCTCCCACCTCCTCCTCCACTACTTGGAAGTTCGCAATACGGAGGAGTGTCCACCATACTCAGGCACGTTTTGATCCACTCCTCGCGATCATCATCACTCTCCGCGCATAGCAAATGCGTTTGGAAAGAATCCTTCTTTTTCCACTCGATAATCTGCAACCCATGCCGATAATCCGTCTCGTTATCCGGGTCAGCCTCCTGCCGCCCAATCTTTGCCTTGTAGAGTGAAATGGTACCGGCAAGATGTGCTCCAGGTCGGTCGTAATAATTAAGATACGAACCCTCAAGCACAAAGTACCGCGCCTTCCACCCCGAAAACTTTTTGCCCTTTTTTGATAGAAACCCCCGTTGGCCCGGGACAATTTCGTTAAAAAACTCGTCCACATTGGTGGACAAGAATTGGCAAATAAACTCCAGTGTAGCTTTAGGGAGGAGTGGCACCTTTAGCAGCTCCGAAAAGTAAGCGTTCAATTGCTGGCGGCGTTGATCAACCTTTACTGGTGCGCTGGATTGGAAAAGCACCTTTTCTGGCAGTTTGGGCACATTATACTGGCCCAAATGCGGGCGTACATTAGCCTCCAGCTCTGCAAGCGACGCATAATCCTTGGTTAATTTCCACAGCACGTTATCGGGGTTATCCAGGTCCGTGCATGAAAACACTGCCGCCACCTCTCCGCCTCGTTTTTTGACAGTGCCGCACACCAACGTGCTATACACCTCCACACTAATCGACGGTAGCTCATTAGGCTGGACCTTGATGATCACTTCACGCTCGTGCAGCTGGTTCTTGCTCATGGACATGCTCAACCGAAGCGTGCGATGATCCTTCTTCTGCCTTGTTAGTCTCCTTGTCTTCTTTTTTCTTTTTTACCACTACTACTAAATGAACTTACTGGTCTGGGCATGGGTTGCAACGATGTGGTGCGCAAATGTCGCCTCAAACTCTGCTCAGTGACCGATACAGGCGTTTCGGAAGCGCTCTTTTTCATGGTTGGTGAGGGTAACGGCACCTCAATCGGTGGGGGCCGCTTCCTCACCTTGATCTCCTCCTTCCCATCCTCGTTAAACTCAAACTCTGGCGAGCTCTGTCCCTGTTCCGTCTCGTGCTGTTTCTTGTCCCTCAACTCTACAGAAATTTCCTGCAAATCTTGTTGCAAATCTCGAATCATTGTTCTTTGTTTGTTTAGTGTTTTCCACATGTCTGTATTCTGCATGCGAACCGCTTGCAGCTCTTGCTGGCTTTTATCCAACAACATTTGCAGCCTATCACGATCATACTGGGCCCGGTCCAGTTGGTCCAACAAGTCCGTGTCCTCACCAGCTAGCATCCTGCGTGGCTGGTGGTCGAGTTGTTTGGTGTTTGTGATGATTGTTTCGCTTAATGCGCGATGGTGAGACTGTGGTGGGATGTTTTGTTGTGGTGTAACTGTGGGAGAAGAATTAATTACCGATACCGACCCCGGCGACCTCCCGCCACCGCCGCCCCCACTTTTCTGGCTGTAATAGTGCGTATATGCGCATTCCTCATCGCTGTGGTCCGCATTCTCGTCGTCATAGTTACTACTCGCATCGCTGTCATCCCTATTAGTCGCAGTGGCCTCGAACATGCGGTTGTCGGATACCATTGTCGCAACATCTGATGAAACACTCGCCATCTTGTTTTTTTTTTTTTTTGTCTTATTTTTGACGATTGAAATTGGAGTTCGAAAGTCAAGTTGCCAGGTTGGTAGAAACGAAACGAAACAAAACTAGCCGAGCCCTTTTGCCCCTTGATTATTATTCAGTGCCTTGATATAATATAAACTTTGTTTGCAAATTTCGAACGGGGAGTGGTCTGAGCGAATGTTTGTTTTTAATCAAAAATGAAATCATGCCGTTCCTATGGCACGGGAGTTTCACTTTTTTTTTTCTCCTTTGTTCGTACTCTAACTTACAATATACACAAGTTCTTTATAATATTTTTTTTTTCTTTTCCTTAGCGGATTGACTCCCTTTTATAATATATGATCGGGAATCGTCAACCCTTGGCAGCCAACCTGCAATTGAATATCCCACATTCTTAAGCTTAGAAGTAGGAAGCTAGGAGGCGGGATTGCCCACAAAAAAAAAAAATTGATATATGCAATGCCAGATCTGTGCTGCAGTATTGTAATATCGGTATATAGCGATAATTTTTTTTTTTTTTTCTCGGACAGGGGTTCCCGAAAATTTGTTGTGTTGCATGTTTGTGCGTGGGTTAATTTCCAACCATTTTAATATCAAAGAAAGATACGCAGAATTGGATTGGTAAACAGGGTTCTTGGTGGAAGAGTCTTTAAGGTTAAGCGTCCGCGGGATTAGAGTTTTGCAGCGCAAAGTATTGGTCGTAAGCACTCACCAAAGCATCCTTTTCATCCCGCTCATGGTCCACTTCCTGTTGCAAGGTTGTCACCTGCGAGGTCAATGCATCAACGTCTGAATGCAGGCTAGTGATTTCACGATTCAGCTCCTCGTTTCGGGTTTCTAACTCTGAAATCCGATCTTGGTAGCGGCGATCGTAGCTCTGTTTTAAAGCCTGGACTTTGGCGGCATGTTTGGTCGCGTATTGCTGATGTAATTGCGTGGCAGTGGTCTTTATCAACTCCTTTTGTTGCCGATCGGTTGTGCTGATTTTCAATTGTGCCTGGCGTAGCGAATCCTTGAGTGCTTGCATCTCTCGGTCTTTGCCGTTGAGTTTGGCGTTTAGCTCGTCAACCTCTGCCCTTAGCTCTCCACATTGCCGCTCTTGATCTGTAGGCTCCAGCCCTCCTCCAGTGCCAATATGATGGTCCTCCAACACCGATAGCTCGTCGTGATTGCTGTTATTGCGTTGATGTGTTTGTGTTGGCTGTTTTAATTTTTGCCGAACAGCCGGTCGTTGCTCGGACGATACTGGTGCGGTAAACACTCGCTTACGCGGTGACGCGCTGTGCTGGGGTTTTTGCGGTGATTCCTGTGCTCGAATCATGTCCTAATGTTAGTTAGTTGTATAATGACGCGTCGTTTTTTTTCTTCTTCCCTTTCATTCAAACTGGGGAGTGGGAAAAAAAGGAATGATGGGCGAATTTTTCCTGGCAGCGCGCGCGCCCGGTCACTATGCTTATCCACCTACGCAGTAGACGCACTAGACCAAACCGACCAACATACTTACGATCTGAGGTTAGCAGGTTGAAAACCCTTGGTAATATTGTAAGCTTAGCGCGGAATAAAAAGGATCTTGGACTCATCAGGTGTAGTGACTTGCCATACTATCGGCGTCTAAATTGCGCGCGCGCATCAGGTCGGGTCGAGTCGGGGGAGGGTCAAAAAATTTGGAAAAAGAACGCGATCCCAACAACTACTTACTCACTTGTGTCCACTAAATGCTAAATGCTTTCAACGCTTATAAAGCCGTGCTCAGTTCTACATGCAGTATGTGCTAGGCTGATACCTGGTGATAAGAGCCTGGTGGTCGCCAAGAACGAGGTTTTGGAGATCTATAGCATCAGGAACGGCCTGGAGTTGCTGTACTCATTGCCAGTTTGCGGGGCTATAAAGTCGCTTCTGGTGCTACCAATGGGCAAGGGACAGGACTGGCTGCTGTTTTCGATGCATGGAGCTGTTCATGCGGTGAGATATACCGACAAGTTTGAGAGCGTTTGCGATGCCAACGTGGATACAACAGGGTTCCCAGAATCACGGCATTTGATGGCGACTAGCGGGCATTATACAGCGCTTTACATGATGCGGGGGTACGTGATCATCCTCAAGGTCCCTCCCAAAAAGGCCATGAAGGATTTTGCAACAGAAATGTTTGACAAGGTGGAGATGGTAAGCCTGGAGTTTGCCGAAGTCAATGATCTCAAGTTTGTGGCAAATAACATTCTAGCGGTGTTGTACCAAAACAACAGCGTGGCTTATTTTAAAATTCAGGGTCAGAACCTTGCTCTGAATCAGATTGGCAAGAGCGCGTTTGTATCCGACGCTAGGTTCTTGCTGCCGGTGGAGACTGGCCTGTTGGTGTTTGGTGCTGAGGAACTGTATCATTGCGAGACACCAGAGGATAAAACCAGCACCGTCAATGTCATCAAGCTTCGGTCTTTTGACAAGCCAATCAGCGTTGCCAATATTATTGACGCAAAACGGATTGTGCTGAGCTGTGATGACGGAGAGATTGGCATTTTACAACTGGAAGGGCTGGACCGACCCGAGCTGACCACAGTCGGGTTTGTACCTCCACCTTCACAACTAGTGCATGTGTCATCAAGCTACTTTTTCGCGGGTAGCTTTGAAGGCAACTCGACCTTTTTCAGTATAAACAACGACCAGCTAGAGGTTGTGCAAGAGTTTGAGTCCACCGGTGGGATCACCGACATTGTGTACCAAAACAGCTACCATTCGCATTGCTTCACCCTAGGCTGTGGAGGGTTACGCACAGGCGGGTTGAAACAGATTAAACGAGGGTTCCATTTTAACACGGAGATGGAGTTTGACATGGATAATGTGCGCAGCATGTGGGTCATTGACCAGACCACTTTGGTGGTGGGAGGGTTTGGCCACACCACAGCGTTGAAAATTGGCGCTAGTATCGAGCAGGTCTCGCTACCAGAAATTGACGAGGCCAAAGAGTCAGTTGCAGTGGGGAAGCTAGGTACCCGCGTTTATCAAATCTCCAGCAGTGGGGTTGGCAACTATTCTGGCCAAGTGACCAAAGCAACGTTTGGAGAGGAGCATATTTTCTGCAGCACGCGCAACACCATTGTCAAGCTTGACTCTGACACGAACGTTGCCGTTCAGCAAACCTTTGAGCTTGAAATTGCATGTATAGAAGCTGATGGCGACACGCTGCTTGTGGCATTTTGGGGGTCCAACCAGCTGATCATACTGGACCACTCTCTGCAGACCAAGCACAGCATTACGGTCCCAGTTGACTCGTTGGTTCGGTCAATAGCAGTTAGCAGCACGCATATATGGGTAGGGTTTGCCGACGGTCATTTGTACAAGATTGGCCATGATGGGACTAGAGAAATGTGCGCGCTAGCAGGTCCCGGCCCAATCAACCTGGTTAAAAGCCTGGGGACGGTGTTGGCGTGGGCGTCTCATTGCGCGTTTTTCCCAACCTGCACACGTGACGAGCAGTTTCACCCGACAGTGGTGGATATTGACGTGCCGCAGTGTGCGGCTCAGCTTGGCGATCAGCTCATTTACGCCCATGGTCAGGTTGTCCGGATCGGCACGTTTGGCAACGAAACCGAGCTGATCAAATCGCTACCACTTGGGGGTATCGTCATGGGAGTTGCGCAGTTTGGCCAGCATTTGGTCTCCACGGTAATGTCCGAGACTCTGGGATCAATCCGGCTAATAGACGCCGGGTTTAACATTGTCGATACACTGCAGCTAGATCAAACTCCTACTTGTATCCAAGCTATTGAGAGCGATGAATTTGAAGGGTTTGTGGTAGGTACCGCATGTGAGGACGACATAAACGCGACTGGCCAGTTGCGTCTCTATACTATTGACAAGACGGAGCAAAATGTCAAGCTTCATTTGCACGACTCGATAGACACGCCAAAGCAGGTACACTGTTTGGCGTTTGGCGGCGATGAGTTCACCATCCCAACGTTGCAGTTTTTGGCCTCGTTTGGCCAGCAGGTACGTGCGGTGATGATTTATAGACGCGATATTGAGCAGGATTTCAAACTCAAGCTGATGGAACTGCCTCGGGAGTTTAAAAGCCGGAGTTATACTGTGGCCATGGCCGCGCACCGAACCACAGTGATAATCGGGGACATGTTACGGGGCGCGTTTCAAAGCCAATTTGAGCCTGGCAACTCGCTTGCTCTGAAATCACGGGTTGGTTCCCCGCAACAAATCATTGCGGTTGCCATGAACGATAACGGGGATACCTGCCTCAGCTACGAAGGGTTTGGGCTGGACTGTATCATCAACAAGGAGCATTACAAGATTGCCCTGCCGTCCAATTTTGTGGCAGTCAAAGCAGCACCATGCGGGCTGTTCACCAACAATTCAGAAATTGAGCCCAAGTTTTTTGCGGCCACCAGCGCTGGCGGGTTGTACCTGGTCAGCCTAGAGACCAAACCCAACCAAGTGGCTTTTACAGGGCTCAAATTCCTTAATGGCTACGACCTTGGTATGTACGTGCAAAACCGCAACCCGTTGGACGATGACGACCCAATGATTGAGCTTGAGGTGCTTTCCAGGTGTGAGACAGATTGCGCGCGTCAAAACGAGGTGGTAAACATACTCTCCAGGGGTGCCATCCCAGGTACTGATTATCTGTAATATTAATCACATCTCTCACGGGGGTGCCCCTCCTTCCTTTTTATGTCTCCCTCTTCAGGGTACTGTGTTTACCATGTGCTTGATCGAGCAAGAGATCGGCGGCCTACCATCGCGATGGAGTGGTATCCAACCTTTTATATAGCGTATATATATATATATATATCAGTAAACCTGCTAAAATTCTAATAATCTTTTAATACAACAAAATCACAGAGAAAAATGGCGACAAGAGTACATCAGAGCCCTGCCAGCAGCTGCGACAGTTTTGCGTCCAACAACCCGTTTCGAAACTCGGTTAGTGAAAAGTTTCTTGCACATCACAATCCATTTTCCAACATTGAGTGCGAGAGCATAGACTTTAGTGACTTTGAGGACGAGGAGGAGCGGCAGATGTATACATATAGCGATGACGACAGCCTTGCGAGCAGCAGGTCGGCTACCCGAACTGAGCAAACTTCGCTCTCACACAGGCTTTTCAAAACACCGTTCAAAAAAAACATCAACAAACTCGATTCAACCGCCAATCAAAATCAAAATCAAAACAACAACCGATCAAATAGCCCATATCAACAATTGTCGATGAAAAAATCGCGATCGATGGGAGCGGCAACTTTTGGAAAGTTTAGAGACTTGAAGAATAAACTTTGGTCCCCAAGCAAAAACTAAGTTTTTTTCAATTTGTTGAGAGTACATTTCTATATAAGCAGCAAGTAACCAAGAAGAAATAAAAAAAAAAAAAATTAACAAATGTCAAATGGACCGAATTTTGTCAGTTCTCCGCGGGCTGAAAAAGCACAACCACGACGACAGCAATGAACAGTCGTCTGGAGTTGAGCTAGCGCGACGTGATGGCCGACAGCTGGACACCACCAGCACACAGAAATGGACGCAAGGGTACTCGCTGCCCCCGCTGATCCTTACCCAACCGGAAATGAGCGAGATTTGTGGATGCCCCAAAACGGCAATACGGCGGCTGGAACGGTGGTTTGGAATTCAGCAGTTTGTGATTGACCGGTTGAAGCGATTGGAGGTTCGCCAGGTCCAAGTGCGCAAACCCCATTACAATGATTATTATTTGCGAGTCCGGAACCACTGGGACCAGGAGCTGGCCATGTTTTGCTCTGTGTTTAGTATTGTTGAGCGGGTGTTGCACGCGATTGACGACGATGCGCGGTTCCGGCGCATGAAGTTTGTGCATCCGACCAGCAATTCGCGGTTTGTCGGATGTGCCAGTGCGGTACTGGTGGATGATAAGTCTGTGCCCGTGTTGGTGTGCACTGTAGAACCCCCCTGGACCCTGACTGATTTGAAACAGTTTCAAACCGAGCAATTTTCGTCACTCGACGCGTCGGGTAGTGCTACTACCCGTGCAATTCACCGTACAATCGCCTACATGACTGTCAATGGGCTGCAATACGGAGTGGTTTCAAACTATCAGGAAACGCGGGTGCTGAGAGTAAACAAGTGTGGCGGGTTTGAGCTGTCTAGCAGTATAAGCGCCGACGCGTTGGGGTGCACTGTAGTGGGGCTAGTCACGGCGCTTATTCTGGATACCACTGAATACGCCACGAAGAAGAGAAGCAAAACATGTATACAATCACGCCAAGTGATGCAGGTTGTGTCATCGTTTTCGCGCAGAGTTGAGCATGAGATTTGGATTGAGCGGGATGGCCGCGGAGTGGTTCGGACCTTGTGCGGCAAAGACCCATGCCGTATCAAACTGGCCGATTACACGCGATCAAACTCGCTGCTCCAGCTGCTGATTCACGAGACTCAAGTCTATTCTTACCTAGCATTGCAGCAGGGGAAAACCATCCCCAGGTGCATTGTACAGGGCACTATCTGGGGCGTGTTCAAGGTGATGGTGCTGGAAAACTTTACAACCCTGGGCAGTCGCATCACGCAGTATGACTATGACTGCATGGTTAGACTCGTCAGGAAACTACACATTGCAAATGTTTGCCACGGGTCCATCACCATCAAGCGATTTGCAATGGTACAAGTTGGTGAGCGAGTTGAAATGCGGATCATTGGACTGGATAGTGCCAAACTCAACCCTTCGTATGAGAATAAAGAGGCGGACTTGGAAGCGCTCCGGGTTATTGCCTGCTCGGCTGGGTTGTTGACATCCAGTAACCAATCTGATGTTACGTTGGCGTAAAAAAAATATATATATATAAATAAATAAATAAAACGTGTCAATAGTAGGACTGAAAAAAAATATACGCCGTAGGGGAATCGAACCCCTCTCGCAGGCAGACTTTTATGCACTAGAACTTCTTGTATTCAAGAAGGGACACTGGAAAGCCCGAATCATAGCCACTAGACCAACGGCGTTTTAACGCTGAGGACTAACTTGGAAGATTGTATATAAGCTCAACTTCGCCGCATGGCGGACTTCCGGGTAACCCTTAACTTTTTTGACGTTTTAATCACCAAACATAATAGAAATCAAGTTGGACGCAAAATATTTTCGTGTAAACATATATACCGCTTTAGCGTATGGTCTTTGTTTGTTAAGAGAGTTAAGAGAATCGTTGGTTGTAGAGATCCGGGCCCACGCGTTCTGAGACACTACGAGGTTAGCGCGAACTTTTTTATCACGTAATTCGCCTCATTCCAACCCCCCTTAGGTATATTAAAATAGTCCAACCCGCTGGTTAGGTCTCTTTTCAAAACGCGTGTGTGATAACAGTTGAGTGGAAACAAAATTTGGTGGAAAGTAGTGGCGCGCCCCTTGCTTATCCAGGGCGCCGGACTCAAAAATCGCGAAATTAACCATCCGTGTGGCACACTTTAAGGTAATTAAAAAAAAAATTAAAAAAAAAGGCACACCACTAACCCAAGCATTCCAGTTGGTTCCCTCCCCATGCCTTGATGCCAGATTCAAACTAGACGCGTGGTTCCTTGTTCCTACATGGGAATGGACCACAGGAGTTGGTCGTTATCACAGTGCTGGATGCACTCCCACAGATTATAAAAGAACGCAGTTTCCGTCTCTTCCTAATGTTTTTTTTATCCAACTCTTTTTCTCGCCAAAGTTCACAATTCGGATTGCTTAACTCGCCAAGTACCGAATCACACATTCTTTCGACACCCCGACACACATTCACTCTCTTTCAACTCGAACCCGACTTTCTTTGAACCTAAAAAAAAAATGAAAATTTCCAACACTGTTATTATGGCTGTGGCTTTGGCTGCTTCTCAGGTGATGGCCAACCCGTTGCAAAAGCGACAGGAAGGTGAATGCCAGACTGAAACTACGACTACCACCCAAACCGAGACTGTCACTGATACCACGGATACCGCTACTGTCACCATGACTGAGACAAAGACAGAAACAGAGACTGCTTCTCCATCTGCTTCTGTTCCAGCCTCGTCTTCTGACCCAGCTTCCTCTGGCCTACAAACCAACGTCCCAACCTCTTCCCCAGATTCTTCTGCTGCTCCAACTTCTGCTGAGCCATCTACCCAGACTAACAGCGACGGTGAGCCAACCAACACCGTCACTCCATCTGAGCCAGCTACTCCTGCTGAACCTTCCTCTGCTGAGCCATCTACCCAGACTAACAGCGACGGTGAGCCAACCAACACCGTCACTCCATCTGAGCCAGCTACTCCTGCTGAACCTTCCTCTGCTGAGCCATCTACCCAGACTAACAGCGACGGTGAGCCAACCAACACCGTCACTCCATCTGAGCCAGCTACTCCTGCTGAACCTTCCTCTGCTGAGCCATCTACCCAGACTAACAGCGACGGTGAGCCAACCAACACTGTCTCTCCATCCAACACTGTTCCAACCTCTGGTCCACAAA